>QJOB01000129.1:0-185729 GCA_004155035.1 Monosporascus sp. 5C6A | reverse complement strand
TGGCCCCCCCCCCCCCCTTTTCCCAATTAGCGGCAGGGCCGGGCGCAACCTCTTATCAGCGGCCTCTGACTCGCTGGCACGATTCCCAAAACATCAATCTTTCATGTCAACAACTTCAAATGGAAAATCGGAAAAGAGAGTACCCCGCGTCGCGGTAAGCAGGGCGCGCCCGCCGCTCAGGAGGCCAGCCCTACACGCTATGTTAGGGCGTCTGGTTTGAAGGGCAGCGGTGCAGCGTCGCACGCGATTCTTTATCGCCCTGGACCCTAAGTTCGTATTTTATTTTTGCGACTTGCGATGAGGGATCTCGGAGGAGGCTGCAATTAGAATTGAAGCACCCATCTCCAGTTCACGGCAGGGTCTATTCCAATGGGAATCCAGGACAGGAGAAACTCACCCAGTCGGTCGGCGCTCGCCCGTTCAGGGTCTCTACTTACGGTAGTCAGTCCCAGCTACCGTGGTGACCCTCAATTAAATTAATTGTGCGGCTTCGGCGCGAGGGCTTCGCCTTCCGATACCGGAGACCTTTGCACTTTGAACAGCTAGATTGAGATGTACGGAGAGGCCAGGTTATCTCCCAAGAAAATCACTTGGCTTCATCCAGCAGGAGCTTCCTTGCCTTTGAATAATTCCACGGTTCTGTTTCTAGAGCAAGTCGCAGGAATATGCCGTATTTCCGTACCCATCTCCCGAAATATTACAACGCCCCTATCTTAAGATATTGATAAATCCATACTCCGTGCCTCCCCCTTCGTCATGCGATTTCCATAGACTACCGGCCCTCGTTCATACAATGGACAACAGAATCGGTGCGGTGCGGCAATTGGCGTGCCACGGCATAGGTAGTAAATGGTCGGGATCACCCTCACCAGATGGCAGACTGGTCGAAATCGAACCTCTTGAGCTCCTTGCCCGCATCCTCGACGTCCTTCTTGGCCTTCATGCGCATGTAGAATATCGGACAGTCCTTGCTCGAACAGATGACCTCGTTGTGCATGCTGCCCTGGCAGCGCTGGCACTGAGTCCAGAGGCGACCGAAGCGAACCTCAAGATCCGACACCTTGTCAAGGGTCTTCTTGTAAAGCTCGCCCACGCGCGGCGCGCATTGGGCACACACGGCACCCGCGCTCTCCTCCTTGCCCACTAAGGGCTTCTTGCATCCCATGCATGTCATCGTCTTCTTCGCGAATTTCATTAGCCCGCCCACCGTTGGCGCTGCCACCGAGATCGCCCGGGTGTGGTCGCCCATGAGCAGCGATTTCGCCTTCGTCTCGCCCAGGATTGGCTCGAAGATCCGACCGAGAGGCTTGGCCAGCTGGTTATCTAAGTAATATTTTGTGTCGATTGGGACATTGTTCTCGAGCACGTAGATGGGATCCTCCGACCGCTCGAAGTTCTTGGAGCCACTTGCACCTTTGACCATCACGTAAGCCACTCGGTCGCCTAGTCCCGGAGCAGAACCAGCGTCGCGCTTCTTCATACGCTCGGCAAGCTCGACGTGGGCCTGTTTGGCATCGTAGTCATCTTTCTCTTTCGTGAGAGCCTTCGTAATGACAAGGTTCGACATATCGATCTTGTTCTGAAGCAAATCCGCAATAGTGTCCTTGACATAGCTACAAGCGCTTTTAGTACGTACCGCAGGATGTTCAATTCGAGAAAATGGTTGACTTACTCCTGAGCTCCCTGAACGTCCCGGTCAATCAGGATCATCCTCAGGACTTTCTCAATCACCGTCTGGACAAGTAGACAGTTGTCTCTCCGGACCGTCTCGATACCCTTCGTATCCATCTTGTCGAACTTCTCGGGCCTCGTCCAGTAGAGTCCGGCATATCGTTTCTTGTTGATCAATAAGTATGGGAAGTAAACCTTCTCGAACTCGAGCTTGATGGGCTTGATGAACTTGGACGACACATAGTTGGCCGCCTCTTCGCCAAGTTTCATAGCCTCGTTAATATCATTCGTGCCAAACTTTACCATGACTGAATCTGTGTCGCCGTAGATAACTTGGGCGTCATGAGAATAGCCGTTGGCTACCGTATATTTCTTTTCGACCTCCTCCTTCGCCTTCTCAATCATTTGTCGGCCATAGCTGGTCGTACTACTGGCGATTTCAAGGCAGGGAAGCTTGCCCGTCGTAGCTCCAGTAAGGCCGTATACACTGTTTGCACTTATTTTCAAGGCCAACTGACGACCGTTCAAGACGGCCTTCTTGAAGGGATCTGTCTCGACCGCCAGTTCTCTCTTGGCCTGCTTCCTTGCGGCCAGGAGTTCTTCGAGAATCTGCGCAAGTAGACCCTTCCGTTGCTTAGCAGTGACGAATATATCTCCGTTTGGCGTGACAATGTAGTCTTCATCCTTCTTCAGGCCGAACCGTTCAACGCCCTTCTTATCTGTAAGGGTCGTGTAGCAGAGGTTATGGGCTTGCATAATGCTGGGGTACAGAGAGGCAAAATCGAGTGTTGCGACTGGCACATCGTAGTAACCGCGTGTAGGCTCAATGACCGTGGCGCCTTCGTATTGTTCCTCCGAGCTTTCCGATCGCATGTTTGGGATGACCAACTTCTGCTCTAGAGCTTTCCTGAAGAGCTGGCTCATGAACTTCACCTGCTGCCCACGAGACAGCAGGAAGTTGAACGGGACACCGGTGACTCTTGCCATTTCTGTGTAATTTGCAAGACAGGACAACTTGTCCATGAGCCTTTGTGGTAAGTAGGCGTCTTTCAGGCAGTATAACGCAAGACGTCGCCTCGATTCCGGCGTACCATTGAACAGCTCCGTGATCATAGTATGATGCACATCCTCTTTCTGCTCTCCTAGAAAATGTGAGCATACGGAGTTCAGCGTGTAACTTCTAAGGTGGTGGTCGCGCTGGATGAGCTGCAGAAGATCTAGTTGTAGACGTCCGTTCGTATTCGTGGCTTTACTATCTCGATTACCAATTTGCTTGCTCGAGAACTTGGTTTTCTCGGTAGTTGACTTTACGCTGGGTAGTCGTGTCCAATACTCGAAACCGTGAGCTTTGAGGTGCCTCGCACGGTCTAGGAGGTACGGGAAGTCGAAGTTGGCAATGTTGTAACCAATGATGAGGTCAGGATCAACTCTGTCAAGGAATCTCTTCCATGCCATAAGCATATCCCGTTCCTTGTCGAAGGAGAGAATCTGTGTAGCCACTATAGGACTTGTGGTATCTAAGCAGAAGACGTTCCGGACGAAAGGTTTGCTCTCTCCATATCGTGTGACGATATTGGCAATCTGGATGACTGGATCAAATTCGGCATCGGGAAAAATGCCTTTTCGTCCGGCACATTCGATATCGAATGAAAGAATCCTCAAAGGTGCCATCTTGGACCATTCGCCTTTCGGTTCGTGCGAAACGAGTTCATGATAGTTTATTTCGGCTTCGATTTGACAGCTCGATTGTCGTTCACTCTGCGGTAGTAGTTTGTACGTCTTGGCTGGCGCTTCTACCCAGGACATGCCGGGCATCTATCGCTGTCAGTAAGGCCTATGGTCACCAAAGCCTCCGCACGTACCTTGTTATCCACCATAAATCGCAAGAGATAGGGCAGATTGTCGAACGTCAAGATACCACTGTTATCGGGCACTTTCCACATCCCCTTCCAATTTGCTCCGCCCTTCTCGATCAACGTGCGTACCCTGCCAATCATCTTTGGATCTGTAACCGTGATCTTAATATACGGGCTTTGTGTGTTCCCCTGGAACCGGTAGATGTTTTCCCTTAGGACTATTTGACAGGAGAATATAGCTGGTTGGCTTTGGGCAAGCTGTGCCTCGAGGAACGCTTTAAATCCCTCGCAATCCTTCGGGGAAAAGGAAACCGGAGCAGCGACATAGAGGTAATGCTTGAAGCCGGTGACATGTAGCATGACCGAGTGGCCATTCTCGGTGACTCCGAAGAGCTTAACGGTGGCCCCCCCGCCATGAAGAGTGCCCTCTTCGGCCTCGATTTGTTGGAAAGTCAAGGGATCTCGTTGGGGATCAAAGTCGACAACAGGGGGCCGTTCCCATGCTTGGTCCTTCTCCGCATTCGTGTGCTTGAGGTCCGATATGTCTTGGCTCAGCTTCTCGAGCACCTCCGACTCGAACGCACTCTTCGGTTGGCTCGAGCCTAATTTCGAACCAGGTCCCGGTTGGGAGCTGTTGAGGCGCGAGGCTGGAGAGGAAGAAAGAGGCTCTAGTCTCCGCCTTTTGATCGTGGATGGCGTGGAAGTGACATCGCGGCGCTTCGTCGCATCGCCTAGGATGCGCTTCTGGGGAAGGACTGCTGAAGCCATGGCTCAGGTCCGACCAGGCAAATACTGGTAATGGGTATAACGAAGTCTCGAGCAGGCGAAAATAGGGAGAACAATGATGTGGCATTCAAGAGGCCGATGTGGTTAGAGTTCTAGATACGACGGGAGCATGATGTGGGGGACGTTGCGCAGCTTCCAGATATGACAGATCAATGAGTACCGAAGCGTCCCTTGGATGAAGAAGCAAGATATCCGCCTATTTTCGCTGACTGCGCGAAGCGAGGGTATGGTGTTTTGGGAAATAGCAGAGTATCAAATGGATTGAAAGCGATCAAAGAGAAATCGCGTGTCGCGTTAAGTGCTCTAGAGTGGGGCGGCAACGCGTGAGCGTCGTAGACCCTTTATATAAATATTACCCGTTTGAGGACTACCGCATAAGAATTGTTAGTGTCCATGGAACAGAAAGTGTGGATAGCCACGCCAACCGCGCAGGCATATCAACCTGGATTGATGCAATCGCATTATCCTACATTCTCCTTCGCTTGGTGCAATCGAAATCATCAGGTTGAAGCCACCGTGAAGCCATCGAAACCTATATATTCTTAAAGGACGAGAACCGGACCTCGTATAGAAATGCAGCTATCCGGCACTCACTCGCAACTTCCCACAGACCAAGCCACCCCAGACCCTTCTAGCCTTCCGTCTATGCTGCTACAAGGCACAGCCGCATTTAAGCTATATACATCAAGCGAACATTAAGCCTGACATTTAAAGCTCACGACCAGTTGCCTTCTCGGCCCCGCTTCCCTCCCCGGTCACCCTTTCACTCGGTGTCCACTCGAGCGCCTTGAGTCTTTCCGAAAGAATGGGGTGGGAGAAGTGATAACTGGCATACATCCAGTCGGCGTCCATGGTGCTGAGGTTCTGGATCTGAAGCTTGATCAGAGAGGCAGCGAGCTCTGCCTTATAGCCCAGGTCCCGAGCGAAGGCGTCGGCCTGGAACTCGAAGCGCCGGCTCATGATGTTCATCAGAAGCTTGATAACCGTATCCATTGGTGCCAGGATGTCGGAGAAGAGGATAAAACCAATGATAATGGGGTGCTCGTTGACAAAGCCAAAGTCCGTATAGAGCGAGTTGTTGTTGATGAAAACCGAGAAGAGGGCAAAGATATAGAAGACGTGAACCTAGTAGGTGTCAGTTTGCTTGAAACGAGCCTGTTCAGCGTATCAGCCACGTACCTGAGAGATGCCGAAGAGACTAGTTGTGTGGCCCAACTTCCAGTGGCCAAGCTCATGCGCCAGGACAGCAACAACCTCTTCCTCTTTGCTCTTCTCAATCAAGGTATCATAAATGACGATGTGCTTCTTCCAAGGCAGACCGAAGAAGTATGCGTTGCTGTGCGCACTGCGCTTGCTTCCATCGATGACGAACAGCTCATGAAGGGGGAAGTTCAACTTCTTGGCCAAGGCCTCGGTTTCGCTCTTTAGTTTGCCCTCCTCGAGAGGGGACAGCTTGTTGAACAGCGGCAGGATGACGATTGGGTAGACTGTGATCATGAAGACCTGGAGGCCGGCGGCAAAGATCCAAAGGTAGTAGAAGAACCGCGTACCCGTCTTCTGCACAATGCTGAGGAAACCGGCGAGAATGGGTGGGGCGAAGGCAAAAGCGAGCAGGTTAGACTTGATCATGTCCGTCACAAACAACTTGGGCGTCTGCTTGTTGAAACCAAACTCCTCCTCTAGGACGAAGGTGTGGTAGACGTTCATAGGCAAAGACAAGACCTGTTGGATGACGATGAAAGTAAGGACGAAGGCGATCGAGTGGGAAATCTCGCCGGTAAAGCGAGCGGGCGCGAAGCGAAGTAGGAGATCACCAGTCCAGGACCACAGCTTGGGAAGAACGTCGAAGTGTATGAAAGCGACATTCTGGACCTGACCCCAGAGACCCTTGATGAAACCGAACTTTGCCTTTGCGCGACCGTATTCTTGACTTTTATCGTAAACTTCCTGAGAGACTTCCTGTTGTAGGACCTTGGGGGGCTTTGTTTTCTTCAAGACCTGGTATTGGCGCAGGGAGAGGAGTTCTTCAAATGCATACTGGGCGACAGAAAACCCGATGATGAGCTTCTTCCACGGGAAGAGCGGGCGATCTAAGGACTGCGCAAGACGCTACCGATATCATGTCAGCGCCAGCTTTTAACAACCTTGAATGGGCTCTCGATAACGTTAGAGAAATTCTTGAAACCATACCTGTAAAAGATCCATCTCGCCGGAGTGAGACGACCCAAAGCGTGTTGAATTAGGCTTGGAAGAGGTACGAACCTCGAAGCTATGACTTGGCGAATTTGAAGGATCGGGCTGCCATCAAGAAAACCGTGTCCTCGCACATTTCTCAGCTGTCGCACGTCAGCCGCTGCGGGCAAGTCCCCAGGTCCCTGCGGGTAACTATTGAAAATGTGGGGCTGGGACATCTGGTGTGCGAAGCCTCACCATTGTACCTTTTAAAAGCTCAATAACAACAAATACTATATTGGCATCTGATATACGTTCAAATCGAGTCAATATGAGCCACCAATTCATGAATTGGCATGTGTATACACCCTACATCCTTTGCCGATTCAAAATCACAGCAAATTTGATGCCTCTCGCTGTTCCAAACCATGGTAGCGTCTGGCTACTTAGTACGCCACTTAGCCGGCAGAATAATACCCAGTTGACGTTGCCCAACGCATCCCATCTGCACCGTTGCAGCGCTTAACGAAGACCCCCAAGATCGGAGATAGAATGCACCAGACCATCCCTCTATCTCATGTTGGCTTTTACTCTCTCTAGTAGCTGCTCTCGCGTGTCCCGGTCTTGTGGGAAGAGGTTGCGCTACATCGCACGGAGGTTTAGCAGCTATACATAGGCCGGACAGCTGCATCAGCTTAAACTCACGGCTGCGAGCCATCTCCTCAGCTCCTCTCTCGTCCAATTCTCAGGATCTCCAGTAGGGTCTGGCTCGGAAGGGAATATCTCCCCGCCCCACAGCGACCAGACCACGCCTCCCGTGACGAGCGCCGAGAAGGCTGTGGAAGGAGGCATCCGTCAGCACTTCACTAAGATAATACAGAAGTGTAATAAAAGCGTATATACCTAGAACCGCATTCTGCGAAGGTTGATTAGCATCGTGCTATCAGCGTTAATATGTATTTGGGAAGCACTACCTACTTTGGAACGCATAGCATTGTCTATAGGAGTCGGCATAATTGAAGGTTGGTGTTTGAGAAGAATAGTTGAAAGTCTGTATATTAGGTATTTGAATTAGATGCTCCTACGCAGGTAGTCGTGACACCGTGACATATTTATTAGTTTCTTAGCAAGAGCAAGTCTGTCAACTTGCCACACCATGGTATCGCCTTGCTTTCAGCCTGCCTTGGGATCGAAGGACAAGAGGAGCGCCACAGCAGCAGCCACTTTAACCATGTCACGTGACAATTCGTCCTTACAGGTTCCGTGTCATGATAACACCCATTTCGCATACAAAATTGTAGGCCAACCTTATGCATCGCCTCTACTATAAATAGACACGCCATAGCTTGAATACCTACGCTGGATTTCCGACTGAATTTTTGGGCGACCCATAGCTAGTCCAGCTATCCAGGTGGGACGTTTTGAGAGGGGCATGTGGGGTTCCCTTTGTAGAGGAAGTGGAAGGTTTTCGTGCTGTAAATTCCAGCGATTTACGTAATCAAAAAGACAGGGGTCCATCGATCTTTGGCGGAAGTGCCTGCCTAGAATTGATGCCTCATTTCCCATGGAAGGCATCTATAATTCTGCCGCCTTGGCAGGGCTGATTAGCAGCTTAGCCCAGACCGCTTTCAGATTATAAATAGGGCGCCTCCCTCCCCGATTCTGGGCTTCTTTTTCTTTTCTTCTTCATACTTACCTTGTGGGTCTATTCCCAGCTCAAGAAAAGGGAATAGAAAGGGGGTGAGCCTGCATTGCACAGCGTGGAGCTTGCCCTCTTCTACTATCCTTCGGGATCGTAGTCCGCGTAATTTTTGCTGTTTTCCACTCTTTTTCGTTATGAACGGTGCATCAGCATCGCCATGAGGAAGAAGATATTTTTTGGTGGGCGTATGTACCACCTGAGGATGCGAAGATCCAGCTGCCGGTGAAGTCGTATCGCACTCGAGGTTTGACCCGACCCTTAAGACCTACACAGAATCTACACAAATATGGGCAGTTCGTAGAGCCTATCTTGTACAGCTCCCATCCATAGGACGCTTGCTCCCGATTTGTGTACGATTAGCATCTTCTTGGTCGTGTATATATACCTTGATTGGCCTTCCGACAACAACAGCAAAAAGTTGAAAAGGGTGTCTTCGTATTGGACTACAGACCAGATCTAGCTAGGCTCAATCTCAATCGTATGATAGACCTTGTCAGCATGTTATGTGTGAAATAAAGTTGGGATTATCAACGGGCATATCATTACCTGCCACAGTCAAGTACATCTGCGTGCTTAGTGTAGCTTCCAAGTCGCGCAGTGACAGGCTTTTCTTTCGTACAAACCCTCCTGAAAATCTGAATGCCTTTCTCCAACAAAGGACACAAACCCATTTTGATAGGTTATCCTATCACGATCTCTTCAAATTGTTTAATAGTAGTGAGTCTCGAAGCAGACGTTTTGCTCCCCAGTATACAGTGTAGAGAGCTTTGTCGTACGGTGTATAAGGTGATGTGGGCTATCGGAGGGCTGCCAGCTCTATCCCGGCTGTCTCCGGCTGGAAATTTTGGACATTTCCAGGTTCTGTCCATTGAGGTAGTACGCCTGTGACGAGGACAAATCTTTCGAACGCAAAGGATCCGGAGGACACTTCGAGCGTTCGCCTAAAGAGGTTGCTACGAAGGGATCCGCACCTCTCATCAGCGATCATGCGGTCATTCAGTCTAGCGGCCTCGGCCGTGCGAACAGCTCTTTCGGGACCCCAGAGTCGCAGCACGATCATAACGACTGCCTCGAAGCGGTACGACACGGTGCTACATATTTGATGACCAGTTCGTCTTGCTGACGTGAACTTTCCTCAGGACATTCTCCTCCCTCCCGCAACTACGGCCCTCCATCCTCCCACTAGCCCACGGCACGGTCTTCCGTCCAGCGAACAAGGCCCTGTCAAGAGTCTCCCTTACTCCTAGTGCTCCGGCGGGCGCCACGGGTCCCGTGGCCATGGACCTAGTGCCGAAGACGGCCATCACCGCCCACCCGGCACTGGCGAGCGTGCAGATACGGTGCGGACCGCGACCGACCATGGCGCGGTCCAGTCGACTGATCCGCAAGAGGAGACACGGGTTCCTGAGCAGGTTACGGACGCGGAACGGCCGCAGGACGCTGCAGAGGCGGAAAGACAAGAAGCGATCCGTGCTCTCGATGTAGAGGGTGTTGTGAATAGGACGGGTGGCGTAGGGACCGCTTTGTACGATGATGGATGGGTGGATGTGTACTCTAGCGGACTATACGCTGTGCAATGCACGTGCTCTCTCATCCGGGAGGCACATATCTCCTTTATCCGTTCTTCCGGTTCTGGGGCTCCTCGACGGTCATCTTGCGCACTTTCATGGTTCCTTGGATATCGTAGGATGTATGGCTCCTGGCGCCGCCGGGCCATAGTGGCCTCGCCCCTCCTCTTACGTGGCTTCTCAGGTCTACTTCAATTCGACTTAAAGTCCAGACTCCTGCCCTTAAGGCCACCCGAGAAGAAAGTAAGCTGCTAAAACGATTCAGCCCATATTACCATGGCATACATAGGTGTGGTGTAAAATCAACTGTCTCGTAATTCTTAGGGAACCAAAGCACACTAATGCATCTGTGTTGTAGAAAGAGCGTTGTTAACTCTAGGTTATAATTACGGGAATAGATGACATTCTCAGTTCAAAAATGACTTGATGAATATCAAAACAGTATCAACAGACCGGAAGTTCGTCTTAGACTATTATTAGATCGTGGCTATACTGGAAAATTACCGACAGCGTTCCTCCATCACTTCAGAGCGAGTGCCTAACAGGGCCTAACATTATTATTAAAAACATCACCGCCTTAAACAGGTCCCTCAACGCCGGTCTCGCACTGCAGTGTATCCGAGTAGCAGACAACGCTGAGATCGTCGCTCGCCTGCCCGAGCCAGATCCTGTACCTGCCTTCGGGGTTCGGGACGACCCAGTTCTGCCGCCCGGTATCCCAGACGCTGAGGTCCCTACGCGTGAGACTGAGCTCGAGGACCTGGCTCTCGCCGGGCGCCAGCTCGCGCGTCTTCTCAAAGTCCCGCAGCTGGATCACCGGCGTATCGTAGCCGCCATTGTCGTCGGGGAACTGCACGTAGGCCTGCGCGACGGCCTTGCCCGCGTGCGCGTTGTCGCTGTCCCCGCCGACGTTCGCCACTGTGACCGACACGCGGTACGCGACGTCCCAGAGCGCCGGGTTGCCGCCGTTCGGGCCGCCGGCCGCCGGGCCCGGCTTCTGCTCCTCGCTGTACCCTTCGGGGTACGGGTATCTCCTGTCGCCGGCCTCGCCGACGGCGTGCGCCTCGTCGGCGTCCCCCCTGGATAGCCACGAGTACAGGTAGCGCCAGATACGGGGGAAGTTTTCGGGTTCGTAGGCCTCAGATGCGGGCGGCAGCGCGTCGTCCATGTCGGCGACCGGGGAGGCGCGTTTGGGGGGCCGCGGGGGCGGCAGGGAGCCGCCGAGTTCGGTGACGCCCGTGATCGTGGCGTCGGCGAGCTCGAGGCGCGCGTAGCTGAGGCCGTGGCCGAAGGCGAACCGCGGCTTCTTGCTGCCCTCCCGGTTGTGGTGCCGGTAGTCGATGTACAGGCCCTCCGTGTACGTGTCCTGGATCTGGCTCAACGTCGGCGAGGTCTTGAGGTCCACGCTGTCCGGATAGTCGTCCTCGGACACGGGGATGCTGTAGGGCAGGTGCCCGCTGGGCGAGACCTCGCCGAAGAGCACCTCCGTCAGCGAGTCGCCGGCCTCCTGGCCCGGAAGGTGCGCGACGAGAACGGCCTTGACGGAAGGGAGGTCGATCCAGGGCTCCATGACGATGGGGCCGACCGTGTGGATCACGACGACCACGTTGCTGTATGTCTTGGCTGCGTCCTGGACGAGCTTGTCCCCGTTGTGCCATGCCGAGAGGCCGTCGGCGTCGCGGTCACCGTGGTTGCCCTCGACGGTGTAACTGTTCTCCCCGGCGTCGGAGTTGATGAATACGATGGCCACATCATCGCCGCCCGGCGCGGGCACATTCGGGAATTCGTCCCTGTCGTAGTAGGTGACGTTGCTGGCCTTCCGTCTCAAGGAAGAGATCGGGTCGTCGAGATACGGGTAATTCGCACTCCCGGAGCCCCAGCCCATTCCCAGCAGGCCTCGGTTACAGCTCTTATCCGCGCATGAGTTGATGCCCTGGGGGTCAGCTTGAGCATCGGTTCCGAAGACACTCAAGGGGACCGTAGTGGATATAGGCAGGAAGCTGCCGTTGTTCTTGAGCAGGGTAATCGAATCTTGTGCCACCTGTTTCGCTATCACCGCGTGGTCTCCTTGCACGTCGACGAATTCATTGACGAGACCCCTAGGCGATGCCAGAGGAGCTCCTGGATATAGCGGTCCGATGGCCTCGCTAGTGTGCGCGGAGTAGTTCGGTTCTGGGTAGTCCTGGTCCTGGCCAAGCTTATACCAAGTAGCGACGATTCTGGTGGCCATGTCGTTGAGTCGGTCAACGGGGACAGAGCCGTTCAGTACGGACCGCGTCAGCTCATACATCCAGTGGCTGTGGCCGACCAGAGGAATGGCGTTGCCAATCGTGTCTCCCGGCATGGACATGTCGAGACCGGCAAGAGCAGACGCGACTCCGGATAAATGGGCAAGCCAGTCCGTCATGACCAGGCCTTGGAATCCCAGTTCATCTTTCAGGAGGCCATTGATCAAATAGCTGTTCTGCGATGAGGCGGATCCGTTGGCCTAGACAGAAGTTAATCGGCGAAAAATGAGTCCCAAGTGCCGCGAGACATACATCGTTATACGCAGTCATTATAGACCCGACACCAGCACGAACGCCGTCCGCAAATGGCCAGAGGTACAACTCATGCATCGTACGGTCATCTGTATCATAGTCAGCCCTTATACTGGAGGACCTGAGAACGGGCCAGGCGTACCAATGTTCGCGCTGTATGCTCTTTGAAACGGATTATACATCCGGTATATCTCCTGTTCGTTGCCGATTAGATGCTTCAACGTCGCGATGACGCCTTGCTCCTGAACCCCCTTAATCGTTTGAGCTGCGGCGATGCCTTGAAGCACTGGGTCAGAGCCGAATCCCTCCCAGTTTCGTCCGCCCTTCGGTTTCCGTCCCAATGGGCCTACAGATGGCCCCAGGTAGACGTTGGCGCCTTTGCCCCTGAACTCCTCCCCTATCGCCACTCCTCTCTGATACATGAGCTCCTTATCCCAGGTGGCGCCAGTGGTGATACCGGCAGGAAAGGCGGTGATGTTGGTCGTTGATCTGACGCCCAGCGGCCCGTCCTGGAGACATAGTTGAGGAAACCCTACTCGAAGCGCACTGCCGGTGTTTCCAGTACAACGCCTGCAGTATACGTGTCAGTAACGAGTCACAAGTTTACATGCTGTTGAAGTCCCGTACCCTGTTGGCAGATCAGCATCCTTTCCTCATTAACACCATCAAGTCGACATCTTCTTACCCATAAACATTCCTGTTCCAGCCGTGATATTAGTTTTTTCCGCCAACGTCATCCGGGACACCAACTCGACAGCTTTGTTGTAACTTTCGCTCCAATCATCCGCCCAGCCGCCATACGGCGCGGGGTAGTACGGAGCAGCAACGTATCCGTCAGGCAAGGGGTCTCGGACAGATATCACAGACGCGGAGGCCGCGCCCGCTAGGAGCAGCAACGAAAGGCTGCGGACTCCCGTCCTGCCCTCCATATTGAAATTATAGATACTACTAGGGAAAGAGCGTAAGGGAAAGAGGCACGGCGCGTGACGATTATTTATACACGTTTCTCAATAAGTACAAGCAGGCTCCCAGTTATCCCGGAGACATAGGACAATGGTATCAACTTTCGGCGTCATGCGGCAGAAGGAGCAATATGCAGACAGGCCAAGGAAACGTGCGGATGACGGACCCAGTAGGGCACACGGCTATCTAGGGCCACACTACCAGATCTTAGAGTTTCCGCCTAATAAACGTGCGCCTCCGATGCCCCGGGAGATTTTGAGCATGATAATGGAGTTAGAAGTGGGAATGGGCGGAGGGCTTCCGCGTCGCAACCGACATGGTGAACTGGGGTCCTGAGATTTTGATTGTCGGTATGGACTTCGCTAAGTGACGTGCACGCGTCCCTTATTTCTTGTACGTAAAGCACCGACATATTCAGGTCGTGATCAAGATAAGTGTCACACTTTTGGTTAGCGGGTCTTAAAAAGGGTATCAACTATGTTGATCACGACCGATAGTTCATTCAGCCCTCTGCGGAGTTAATACCCCTTCCAGGATATATCACCACGTCGCCCAGGCTGGGGCCGTCTTATGATCTTTCATCAAAAAGGAGGGGAAGCGGGGAGACATCGATATGGTATAACCCATGCAGGAACCCGGGCAGGGAAGTGATGCCTAAGGTATAGCTGGTTGAGGAAGAACTTCATTCGGCTGCGCAACATGTGAGGCTCATGACCGCGTGACTTCCCGAGGTTCTGACATCCTCTTCCGTTCACCGTAGAGCAGTTAGTAGAGGCTCTAGTGTAGCTAACGATGAGACGTCGACGCATGTTTGATTCTTGTCTGCTGCATACGAGCAACGCCTAGCCCCTGGATTCAAAGGCTTTGGCGGGCCAAGCGAGGCATCCATAAGCACGTGCATACTCGTAACGGTCGGGCTGCAAATATTATTGGGAAACAGTATGCGAACTTACGCTCGTCGTTCCTTAGAGCTCGATGCGAGCTTTAGGTCCCGAAGCTACGCTCATCCGGGATATACTTTCGTCAAAACCTACCAGGATTCTCGGATAGACTGCTGGAGGAACGGTAGGTCTCATCGCAAGCGACTTTGGAAGACTGGATGTCTTCGCCCGGAGTTGTCCCGGTAGATCATTGAGATCCTCATTCGTACTTCGTACGCATGGAGATGTGGGAGGACAGCTGCACGTCGGACATATAAGAGGGCGCTGATCGGTTTATGCTGCATGCGCCATTGCATTGCAGCAACCATTGAAGAAGAGCTAAGGTGGTATTTTATGACGTCAATGATGCTCCCAAGGTAGCATTATATACCCGAAGAATTTCCTCAACAGGACGGCATGGTGAAAAAAGCTTGTAATCCGTCACTTCAATCAATGTACCAGCGGATTCACTATCCCAAAACAAAGCTACCCCGGCGCCTACATCCCGTTGTTAGCGGTGAGCCAATGATTTTTATGTGAATTTCTCCGCGTTCGGGTGAATGCGCCGTACCCGACAGCTGGAAAGCGCTATCCCGCCTATCCGGCCCTTTGGGCCTTGATCGAACGGAGCATGTACATATGGTACAATGCATTATAGAATTCGTCAATCTAACTCTCAACCGAGGCCCAAAACACACCCAAAATGACCTACGGTCATTATATTCTCTCGGTTCCAGCTTCAATCGTAGTCCACTCTCCAGGTAGCATCGAGGCATCTCATTATTGAGTCGATGCTTTGCATGTCCGCTTTAGATCTCGATGCACTCCAATTGATCCGTGTAGGCGCCCCTGGCTGGGCATCCCGCGGAGGTGACCTCCACTATCAAACCCGTTCGGTAAATCTATCAACCGTACGGTGTGTAGAGAGGGGCTGAATGAATGGATGCTGAGATGAAAAACGGAAAAGGGGCCGAAGGACCTTATCCAAAGGCCAATGGTTCAACATTTAGGAATAGCCCCAAGGGCCAAGCGCTGTGACTGAAGAGCGCTAGAGGCTTTATACCAATGCTGACGGCAGAGAAGTTCAAGCTTCTTAGTCTGGCAGACGCCTCTCCAAAGGTGGCGGCGGGTCTTTTCCAATAACGGCAGCTACCACTAAGCCAGGTCTCGGCGCAATTCAGGTGCAACAGCTCTTCAGAACCATCATTCGTTCAGCGGATTACGAGATGCCCACCATTAACCGCCGATCTACGCGGCGGAATGGTCGACAGAAGTTCCTTCGATGCTGCAAGGGCACACCTATAGTTACTAGCTATAATGCCTCCTCATCTCTATGGCTATACTAAGCAACACCCAGGTACGGTTCGTTCAGCCGTGTTATTGTCGGTTAGATGGATCTAATGCACACTTTCATAGTCAGAGGAGCGCGCACCAATCGGCTTGCGGAGTGTTTCTATGGTACTCTCCAATATGCGCCGTTCATATGACAGGAACGCGATCTCATTCCAGGCATAAGACCGTTGTTTATTAGCCTAGTCTCACTCTTTGTTATGCTTACCAATAAATGGGGAAGCTATTGGAGGCCGATACGGACGGAATAATTCTGCAACGAGCTCAAACTAGGCCGATCACCCGGGGATGGCGTCCAAATTTGAGCCTCGTAAGTCGACTAAGTATAAAGCTTTGCTGTTCTCTTGATAGGGCAAGGGCTCCCTCGTTCATTATGCTGTCTCTGTGAGGTCTACCCCGTGACGTGGCTTTCGTGGTACCTGATAGCTTGCTAGACCAAGCGATTCTCTCCTTGGCTGTCGTGCTTCTCGCGTCAAGGTCTCTTGTGTCTGTGTCTTCGGATCCTCCTCTCAAGATGAAGCCATTCAGTTGGGTTTTCATCTCATCCCTTGCTGCTGTAGCCGTCGCAGGCCCAATCCCTGAGGCGCTATCCTATAATGTGAACAATCGAGGTACGCATGCTCGGGGTGCCTCGAATGATCTAAAATGCTAACTACCAATGAAGCCATTCCTCTCACGGACTCTGAGGTCAAGATCTTTGATTTCTATGCCCAATATGCTGCGGTTGGCTACTGCAACGCTGAAGTGCCTGTTGGTTCGACCGTCGCTTGCTCCAACGACGCGTGCCCAGAGGTCACGAAGGCGGGCGCTACTGTGCTCGCAACTTTCGGGTAAGTCGCCGTCCTCCACTCTAGATCGAGTCGTCCTCGTAGCATTAGCTAATACATACACAGAGGCATCCTCACGGATATCCAAGGCTTCATATCGGTAGACGATACAAACGAGTTAATCGTAGCCTCTTTCGGGGGGTCAATTTCTATCCGTAACTGGATTGCTGAGTACGTCACTACGAGTTTTTTTTATGGACCAGTTGAGTTGACTCGTACGGGAACAGCTTAGTCTTCATCCAAGTCCCTTGTGATTTGGTTAAGAATTGTGCGCTTCATGCTGGCTTCGCCACAGCGTGGGCGGAAATCGATGATAAGGTGCTGGCTGGCATCAAGGCCGCCAAGGCCGCCAACCCGTCCTATAAGATCATCTTCACCGGTCATTCCCTAGGCGGCGCCGTGGCCACCATCGGTGCCGGTTACATCCGCGACAAGGGTTACGACATCGATATCTACTCCTACGGTAGCCCGAGGCCCGGCAACAACGCCTTCGTGAAGCACGTTACCGAGCAGGCCGGGCTCGAGTACCGCATCACCCACCTCTCCGACCCGGTACCCCGTCTGCCGCCTATCTTGCTGAACTACCGACACACGAGCGCCGAGTACTGGTTCCACACCGGCAAGAGCGACACCACCGAGTACACCGCCGCTGACGCCAAGGTGTGCGAGGGCCACGCCTCTATCGGCTGCAACGCGGGCAGTTTCGGGCTGGACATCGACTCGCATAGTTATTACTTCCAGGACATCTCGGCTTGCCACGAAGGAGGCATCGAATGGAGAAGAGACGTCACCCACGAGATGGGCACGACGGAACCGGAAGAACTCAGCGACGAGGAACTCGAGACTAAGCTCAATGAGCTCGTTGCGCAGGATATCGAGTACGCGGCGGCATTGGAGGAGGATTAAGGATGGTTGCACGGGCGTTAGGCGTCACTTTTGGTAATGCATTTACGGAATCCGCAGCTTGGTGCTGGGATTCGAGGTTCTACGTTCCTGCAGAGCTGATCTGGCTGGATTGCATATTGGAATGAAGTATATAAGGCTATGAAAGAGCCTGGCTGCGAAAGCGACGTCTTGTCTATAACTGCTATTTTGAAGAAGGCCATAGGATACCCATGTGAACTACACAATATCATTACCGAAAAGACCATTTGCTTATACAGGACCCCAGAGTGTTTAGGTAATGCCTTGCACTCATTTGGTGCGTTGGACTCGGCAAACAGATCCAATCTCATATTGCGGAGCTTTGAGGCTTAGGGACTACCTCCTTAACTGATCTGTTGTCACCAAATGGCTATATCCAAATAGCTCCCGGATTTCTGTGGTACCAACAAGAGTGACGGAGTCGGCTTCGACTGAGCGGCCCCACACCGAGGGATGGATGGCGCATTAATGACATTCTCGATACTTATCTCCCCTCTGCCGGCGCAACTAAAAATCTACTTATAAGGTATGACGATCCAGAAGAAGATCCTTATCTTATATAATCTTGCAATTTTTCTCCCGTTCTTTTAAAGAGAACTCTAGGGTTGCCGCATTTACCCACCAGGGCACATTCCACATCACACTACCACCACCACCACCACAGACGGAGCCATGGGCTCCTCCCCCTCGCCATCCGCGGCCGAGGCCCCGCAGCTCAGCGCCGGCAACCCCCCTGCGTTTGACATCCAGAAGATCGCCATCATCGGCGCCGGGCCCAGCGGCCTCACGACCGCCAAGCACCTGCTGGGCGTCGGCGCGTTCGCGCAGATCGACGTCTTCGAGCAGCAGGCCGAGGTCGGCGGGGTCTGGAACTACAGCGCGCGGCCGTCGGAGGCGCCTCTACCGGTACCGCAGACCGACGATGCGCGGCGCTGCCCGCCGGACCCCCCGGTTGCCGCGGAGTCCTCCTCCGGCCCGGTGCCGCTGTTCCCGAGCCCCATGTACGACGACCTGCACACCAACATCCCGCACACGCTGATGCGGTTCTCGGACCTCGCCTTCCCGGAGGGCTGCGAGATCTTCCCGCCCCGCCAGGCCGTGCAGGAGTACCTCGTGCGCTACGCGCGCGACGTGCGGCATCTAATCAGGTTCTCGACGCAGGTCACAGACGTCTCACCGCATTCACCCCCCTCCTGCTCGCCCGCGGACGGTGGCGGCAGCGGCATTAGTCAGGATCGGAACCGGAACCAGGAGGAGCGCTGGGACGTGCGGACCAAGGACCTGCTCACGGGGGCGACGTCGACGGCGACGTACGACGCCGTTGTTGTGGCGTCGGGCCACTATGCGACGCCATACGTGCCGGACGTGCCGGGCTTGCGGGCGTTCGCGGCCGCGGCACCCCCCGGCGCCGTCGCCCACTCCAAGATGTACCGCAGGCCGGAGCAGTATGCCGACAAGAAGGTCCTGGTCGTCGGCAACTCGGCATCCGGGCTCGACATCGCGGCGCAGATCGCGCGGGCAGGAGCGCGGCATCCCGTGCTCGTCTCGGCGCGCTCGCCCGCGGCTCCCGAGGTCCTGGCGCACCTGGGCCCCGGCTGCGAGGAGGTCCCCGAGGTCGCGCGGTTCTTCGCCGATGGGCGCGGGGTGCGGTTTCGGAAGAGACGTGAGGAGGATGACGGCAAGGAGAAGGACAAGGACCCGGTTGCGGGTAAGGGTACGGACGCGGAAGCGGATGGACTCGAGGAGAAACCGGGAGAAATTGCTGAGGAAGGGGAAGAGGGCAGGGTCGAGACGGGCATCGACTGCGTGCTCTTCTGCACAGGGTACCTGTACACGTTCCCTTTCCTGCGGTCCCTGATGATGGGAGACGGGGACGGGGACTCGCACCCACGACAGCAGCAGAAGGAGCAGCCGCTGGTGACGGACGGGCGGCGCGTGCACGGCCTCGCGCGTCACCTGCTGCACGCGTGGCACCCGACGCTCGCGTTCCCTGGGCTGCCGATCAAGGTGATACCTTTCCCGCTGGCGGAGGCGCAGATGGCGGTGGTGGCGCGCCTGTGGTCGAACCGGCTGCCGCGACCCGCGCGCGCGGAGCTCGAGCGCTGGGGGCGCGAGGACGAGGAGCGGTGGTTATCGCGGCAAGGAGCCCGGGGGAACGAGAAGAACAAGAGCGAGCGGAAGGGCTTCCACGTGTTTCCCAAAGGCGGCGACGGGCGCTACATCAACGAGATGCACGACTGGGCGATGCGGGGGGCGGGGCCGGGCCCGGGGCGCGGCGAGGGACCCGGAAAGGAGCCGCCGTACTGGCGCGAGGTGGAGTGGTGGCAGAGGGACATCTACGCCGAGGCCAAGATGCGGTTCGAGGAGACGGGCAAGAACGCCACGTCGCTGGAGGAGCTCGGCTTCCGCTTCGAGCCGAGCGCCAGCGTCAGACCGGATGCGGGAGGTTTGAAGGGAGATTCTGCGGACCTGGACGTTGCAGGGTGAGCACGCTTATGGATAGGGATGGTGTTGTGGTACAGCATAGCTGTATGGTGGCGGGTTGCATTAGGTTGCGTTGGTTATTGCTGGTAAGGGTGATGATAAAGACGTACTTCAAATTCGACCCAAATAGATGTCTTAAAAGATGCAAGCACACTATGGCGATTCAACGTGATTACAAGTGTCACATATCGTATAGAAAACGTCTGGCCAAGGAATTTTAGTAGCTCTATGGAAAGGCCGTATCAAGGCAATATGAAGACCAAATCTTATGAGAATGGCCCTCTAAAGCGCAGATCTAGCATCCCTTCATATCATATAGCTGGTCTACGCCCCAACACACGGGGAACGAGACACGGCCGTTCCAAATTCTCAAGCGACCTACACGGAGCGTAGAGAGGCTCCAGATATCAGCAAAGAACGAGAGAGCCCCCTTTAGCCTTAGTCTTCGGGCCCTTCGATCACCATGCCAAACGCGTTGGGAACGCCGACGAGGATCCTGCCCTTGGGGACCACCACCCCCTTCACCTTCATGCAGCCGAACACGTTGAGCTCCCTCAGTTTGGGACAAGTGCGGAAAATGCAGCCCACGATGAAATCAGTGACCTGCTCGCAGAAGCTAATCTCTAGTTTCACTAGCTCCGGATACTCCTTGTCGAGAGAGAAGACCTCCTCAAATGCTTCACTCGAGATATGACGGCAAGAGTGAACATTCAAGTGTCTCAGTTTTGGGCCCGAGTGTTTCATGAGGGCTCTAAATCCATCGGAGCAGAGACCAACGAGATGAGGATTCTCTCTGGGTTTGGCCGAATCCACATGGCGGCATTTCTCCAGATCGATGAAGGTAAGCGGCTTGTTCTTCCAATCCTTGAACAGTCTGGCGAATCCTGAATCTGTCATCACTTCACTGTTCTGGATGCGAAGTTTCGTTAGCGATGTACAGTTCTCGTGAATTGCGTCGAGCAACCGGTCATCAACGTCGTCCACGTTTCTGATCGACAGAGTGCGTAGGTGTTCTCCAATGTCCTTGATGACATGAACATAGGGTTCAGTGGATGTGGACTTTACTAGATGTAAACCCAAATGTTCAAGACCTTTCAGATTGGCAATGTGCTTTACACCTTCGTCGGAGACTTGCTGGTTGTGATAGATCTTGAGACGATTAAGCGAAGGACAATACTCTTTCAAAGAGGCGACAATGTCATCATCAAAGTGCCGATCTGTATAATAGACTTGGAGGGTTCTGAGGTGCTTTCCCTTTGCTGCAAGGAAGTCCTTCCAGCGAGCCTGGGATACGAGATTGGCACCATGCAGAGAGAGGCTCTCCAGGGCAATATGTCTTCCAAGGAGATACTCCATGACCTCGTCCTTGAACTGGATTGCGTTGCGCGCCTTTAGCTTCTTGAGCTTCGAAGCTGTCGCAAAGATTCGGATGTAATCGTCCGTAGCCAAGCGTGCACCATCGTAGATCATGACTTGTTCGACATCAGGTCGGAGGAAGAGGCCGAGACATTGAGGATTCATCAGTCTTTGCTTGGATAGCAGTCGCGCAATACGATCTATCAAAGCAGGTGGGAGGTCACCGAGATCATCAGCGAGCTCGATGTTCTTGGCTAGGACCTCGATGCAGAGAGTCAACAAGCTCTTGGCACCGGCTTGATAAACACCGTCCAGGATCTTGCTCTGGAGCTTTCTGCGACCGCCACCGGGCACGGCTCCCGGCTTCTTCTTAGTCTTCTTTGGTACTTGATCGTCTTTTTTGAGGTCCTTAGCGCACTTAGGGCAGACCAGGCCGCCGTTAGGACCAGTTTGGGAATAAGGCGTGACAGTGAATCGCTTTTCACATATCTCGCAGTTTTCCGTCTGACCTGGGGCAGGGGCGGCTTTTTGATTGAAGAGGACAAGCGCCGCATCATCGGAGTCCGAATGGTGTCCGCTTAGCTTTCTCCTCTTATAAGCCTTGGTCTTCTTGATCTTCTCAATTGCGGCTTGTTGCTTCTTCCGTTTCTGAGCTTGCGTCCCCCTCGCCGCGGCACTAGTAGAAGGACCAGCTTCTGCCTGCTCATCTACATCTTCAGTCGCATTGGTAGACGAGACAGTCGTTGCAGCCGTGCCATTTGCATCAGCGGAGGCGGCGGTGGCAGCAGCAGCGGCGGCGGCGGCGGCGGCAGTGCGTCGAGCATCTGCGTCCGCTCGAATACGAGCAGCAGAAATGTTCCGAGACTACAAAGATTTTGTTAATTTCCCACATAGTAGCAAGCAGAGCAAATGAACGTACCTCTAAGAAATCCGTGAGAGCCGATCGACTTGTGAAGAGGTCAGAGTGTTTATTTGAACCACATATGGTAGCATAAGCAATCGGTACAAACTTACGGGCCTCTAATCGATCGAGCCGGCTGTCCCCGGTGATTCTGATTGTTGTTGCTCCTGGAGTGACTGTTAGCTCCGAAATATCCGATCCATCATTCACCATGTTAAGAATATGCGACCAACATGATGCCAGATTATTGGAGAATAAGCTATGTCAAACTTCTCCGTCTGATCTGGGGTATTATGGCGGTATCCAGATCCCGCAATTGCGAGAGGAGCGGATGATGGTGATACACAAGCTGGATGAGTGGGATGCTGTAAAAGAGTGGGGTGAGAAAGGGAGATGGATGAAAGAAGGGCAGACTAAAGGGACCGTAGACTCTCACAGAGACAGCGACCCCACCTAGGTAGTTGACGGCCTCCTTCCTTTGAGGTAAGTGTGAAGTAGGTGTTCTAGTTCTGTTACAAAGATGCAGAGACGCAGCTTAGCTGTGGGAAGATGCAGGCACCTGAGTGTGCGACGAATCAAGGTGCAGGGGTGTAAAACATCAACATTGAAAAGGCGAAGTATCGAAGGTAAGGAGCCCAGAGGAGTCGCGGTTTGCCACTAGCGCGTAAAGTGGTTTCCCCCCGATTTCCCCCTTATCAATTTAATTGACTTTTCCATGTCCAGCTGAGATTCGCGCTAACAGGGGTAATTTCCGATTATGGCCTAGAATAACCACTTTATTTAGGCTTATCATCACGTTACCTGGCGTCAAGATCGAGACGCGGAATTATCGCTATTAGCCCCTGCACGGTACCTGAACTCCCTGCTACGTAAAGTTACCGGGGTACCTAAGACATTTCGGCGGCGACACTGGCTTTGGGTCATTCTTTCTTTCCATGCCTAGAAAAGAAAAAAAAAGCCTCGGTTCATCAGTTCCCTTTCATCTTGTCGACCGCCTTCCTTCAATCTTTCTGTTGTTTCTGGTCTTCACGCAATCCTGAAGGGTGAATCTTTGCATGTGGGAGCGGATTATTCGGATTTGCAATCGGCACACCACTTCCTCCCAACGCCGCCCACTCGGTTGACTGGTGGATTTCAATCGTGAACCGGTTGCCCGGGTCAATTGATGTGCAGACTCCCTGACTTTTCACCCACTGTCTACTACGCAGGCTCACTCTTTGCAGCCTAAAGCTCATCCACCGTTTTCTACTAAAACTACATGTATCCCAAAATTGGCAGGCCTTGAGAGTGGCTAACAATAGTGTCAAGGCGTACTCACCTTGGCTTAGCAATACCTTTGGCCATCTCTCTGCCCACCTGCCTCGTCACCTTCACTTCATCTCATCTTCTTTCCATCCCACTCACTTCCATCTTAAGTCCACCCCACTTCTTTCACTGCATCCATACAAAACATTATAATCCACTGCCGTGGGGTGTCTGATAGTATTCTTTCATCCTAACTTCATCTCGTCCCGGCTTTTCTCTTCGTCTCATACTGGTTGTTGCGGCTAGTATAATCCAATATGGCGCCTAGCACGAGAAGGGCGACCGCTGCCTTGAAGGACAGTCCTCAAGCCGACCAGGCCAACACTCCTCCTCCGGCCAGAGCTACTCGATCTGTGGCCACGCAGAATGCGTCTACCGACCCTCCCAAACGCCGTGGAAGGCCTCCCAAGGTCTCCTACGCGGCCCTTAGTGAGTCGGTCTCTTCGGCTACCACTCCAGCTACCATCATTTCCGACAGCGAGTACTCCACCCCGGCCACTAGTCAAGCTGTGACTCCTGCGCCATCAGTCCCATCTAGAGCCGCTTCTGGTGTGTCGGGGGCCAGATCCACCAGATCCCGACTTGTAGTTGAGTTACCTGAACTTCCTTCCGACGACGACATGGGGATTGCCAGCAAGCGCGGTGTGTTGTCTGCGGCCAAGCGACCTCGACGAGGGCCCAATTTGTCCGTCAAAGATTCAGAAGACGATGATGGTCTTGATCTCCATTATGATGCATCAGAAGCTTTGGCACGCCGTCTTCAACATGAAGAGGACCACAAGGCTGCGCTTGCCTTGGCCGCCCAGTCATCCTCATCTAAAGCTACTCAGCGCCGGAGTACGAGGACTTCTCTCGCCGCTAAGATGAATCTTAGTGATCCCGAGGACGAGTTGAGCATCAACGGCAACTCGAAGGGCAAAGGCAAGGGCAAAGCTACTGCTCTCACTACCACTGTGAAACGCTCTTTGGTCGTGATGGTTGGAGATAGTGACGATGAGGATTATGATGGCGAGGCACCTCTGTCACGCTCTGCGTCGGCTCGCAAGAAGCAGAGAGTCACTCTCGCTGATAGTGATGATGATGATCTGTCCATCTCCATTCCGGACACCGACGGGGATGACGATGACGAGGATGACGATGGCGAGGGTGACGATGGCGAGGGTGACGATGGCGAGGATGACTATGGCGAGGATGATGACAATGACGAGGAGGATGACGATGACGAGGAACCTCTCTCACGCTCTACGTCGACTCGCAAGAAGAGGGGAGTCAACCTCGCTCTCGGTGGTAATGATAACGATCAGTCTATCTCCATTCCGGACCCTGACGAGACGCCTATCCCCACTACTGATGAGGAGGGATCTGCTCTGTCAACCATTGGCAACCGTGATGCTGATGCGAGCGACTTCACGGACGGGTCCGATGACGACCTGCTGCCGAGCCTGCCGCCTAACCCACGCCGCAACTCACGTAATGTCAGGAGGCGTGGGGCGTCCTATGTGCCCCTTTCTCGTGCTGAGAAGGAGAGAAGAAGGCTCGAAACACATCACCCGGAGCTTAAAACCATGTGGCGTGACCTTCAGGAGATGCCGATCCTCAAAGCTGGCAAAGCAGAGCAGCCCAAGTCCATCAATCGTATTCTGAAGCCATTCCAACTCGAGGGGCTTGCCTGGATGAAAGCCATGGAGAAGACCGAGTGGAAAGGCGGCTTGCTTGGGGATGAGATGGGTCTCGGCAAGACGATTCAGGCGGTCTCCTTGGTCATGTCTGACTACCCAGCTAAGACGCCCTCTTTGGTCCTCGTCCCCCCTGTCGCTCTAATGCAGTGGACCTCTGAGATTGACTCCTACACTGATGGTAAACTGAAGACGCTAGTCTTCCATGGTACCAACAGCAAAGCGAAGAACATGACAGTAAAACAACTTAGACAATTCGATGTCATCCTCATGTCTTACAACAGTTTGGAGTCTCTTTACCGCAAGCAGGAGAGGGGTTTCCAGCGAAAGGGGGGCTTGTACAAGGAGAAGAGCGCTATCCACCAAATCAAGTTTCACCGTGTCATTCTCGATGAGGCTCATTGCATCAAGGTCAGCCTCGCTCTCACTCTACGTGATCGCTCCTTACTAACAACTACATCCAGACTAGAACTACAATGACAGCGAAGGCTTGTTTCGCGCTCAAGGTCGATTACCGCTGGTGCCTTACTGGTACCCCCCTACAGAACCGGATCGGCGAGTTCTTTTCATTGGTTCGGTTCCTGAACATATCACCCTTTGCGTCGTACTTCTGCAAGCAATGTCCTTGCTCTACTCTCGAGTGGGCAATGGACCTAGACGGAAAATGCAAACACTGTAAGTCGGCTGATATCCCCTGTTCTTTGAGGGCCCTGGTGAATCTAACTGGTACTCAGGCAAGCATCACTCCATGAGGCACGTGTCCGTCTTCAACCAGGAGCTACTCAACCCCATTCAGAAATACGGTAACAGCGGCGAGGGCAAAGAAGCGTTCAAGAAGCTTCGTCTTCTGACGGAACGGATCATGCTACGTCGTCTGAAGAAGGATCACACGAACTCGATGGAGCTCCCGGTTAAGGAGATTTATGTCGACCGCCAGTTTTTCGGAGAAGAGGAGAACGATTTTGCAAACAGCATTATGACGAGCGGTCAACGCAGGTTTGACACCTATGTGGCTCAAGGCGTCCTCCTGAACAATTACGCCAACATCTTCGGTCTTATCATGCAGATGCGTCAGGTCGCGGACCACCCGGATTTGATTCTCAAGAAGTCTAGTGAAGGCGGGCAGAACGTTTTGGTCTGCTGCATCTGTGATGAGCCCGCCGAAGAGGCGATCAGGTCTAGATGCAGACATGACTTCTGTCGTGCGTGTGCTAAGACATATGTCAATTCTCAAGACCAGCCGGACTGCCCCCACTGCCACATCCCTCTGTCTATCGATCTCGAGCAGCCCGAGATGGAGCAGGAGGAAACGCTGGTTAAGAAGTCATCAATCATCAATCGCATCAAGATGGAGAATTGGACGTCTTCGTCCAAGATCGAGCTGCTTGTGCACGAGTTGCACAGGCTGCGCTCCGACAACGCTTCCCACAAGTCGATTATCTTCTCGCAGTTTACCACGATGCTCCAGCTAATCGAGTGGCGGCTCCGGCGGGCAGGTATTTCCACGGTCATGCTCGACGGCAGCATGACGCCAGCTCAGCGACAGGCCTCTATCAATCACTTTATGACCAACGTTGACGTCGAGTGCTTCCTGGTTTCCTTGAAGGCCGGTGGTGTTGCGCTAAACCTCACCGAAGCCTCGAGAGTCTTCATAGTCGACCCGTATGTCCATTACCCTTTCCTGCTCTCTTTGAGAAGAGTACTAACCTGTGTATAGATGGTGGAACCCTGCGGCTGAGTGGCAATCAGCCGACCGTTGCCACCGTATCGGCCAGACACGTCCCTGTACCATCACGCGTCTCTGCATCGAGGACTCCGTCGAGAGCCGTATGGTTCTCCTGCAGGAGAAGAAAACCAACATGATCAACTCGACGATCAATTCGGACGATGCAGCCATGGAAGCGCTCACCCCTGAGGACCTCCAATTCTTGTTCAGAGGCAACTAATGAACAATTCGCTGAGCAGGTTGGCTTGGGCCTGCATGATGAAGCTATGACGACTTTATTGGAGGAAACAGCCAGGTGCCATCTAGCAGGCACAGAGGGCCATTATGAATCCCGGGATAGCCATGATACCCTAGTAACAGGGCTAGGGTGTATAGGCCTTTGCTGACGGTGATTTTGCTATCTTTTTCAGGTAAGGCACTTGACAGTTACACCTTTCTGATGTTGATTATACCCATTTTCGCTCTTCAGAAAGCATGCGGTGGAGTAAAGCTGTTGTTAGATGGCAGAAAAGTGGTGACACATGAGAATATGTGCATACGAGGGAAAGTGTATATGAGACAAAGGGGCTTGTAGGATTACGTTTGCTGTACTCTAGTTGTTAAGCAGGCTCAATGAAGCTATGTGTGTAAGCTCCCTGTCTACCTCAGCATATAAGTCGCCTGAATGCGAATGTGAGACATATGAGATAATCCCGAAGCATACCTACAGGTCTCAAGGAACCGCCAGTGGAGGTTGGTATAAGCTGCGAATACCTGCAATGCATTCAGTGGGATCCCCTATGAGCCGAAATGAGCTGAAAGTGTATGTGCTAGGCTGAGGCGATTAGTGGCCGTTAGTTGCATAACTCAGGTGCTAGGAGATCGGTGAAACTCTACAACCCAGTACCCGTGCACCTAGAAATTTCGACCTCACTGTGTGGGGGGTTATGCAGCTTTCCCGAGGCTCTTCGCTAAACCCATTGAAACCACAGACGTCAGGTCTCATGTAGCCATCTTCAAGACGACACTTCAGTGCGCAGAGCTGCGAACCCAAATCATGGGGAAATTCTTGGGAGTCGCCGCCAAACGGTTAGCATGGCCGAAAACCGTCCCAACCCTGCATGGCGGATGGATATGTCAGTCATGTAGAGGCAGGGCCAGATTCACACGCAGCAAATCCTTCAGTAGCAGCTCTGTTCTGCGGGAAGCCAAGGTAAAAGATAAGCCGTACTATGTCACGACGCCCATATTCTACGTCAATGCCTGTAAGGACTACTATGAAAGCTACTTGCTACCCGTCTTGAAACTAAATGGCTCTTCTGTAAGCTCCCCATGTTGGCCATCTGTACAGCATGCTGCTGGCCGACGTCCTCAAGCGATGGGAGGTCCTTAAGGGTAGGGAGGCGTACTTGTGCACCGGCACCGACGAGCACGGCATGAAGGTTCAGCGCGCCGCCGAGCTCCAGGACGTGCCCCCCAAGGCCCTATGCGACACCAACTCCGAGACGTTCAGGGACCTGGCGCGGCGGGCCAACATCTCAAACGACTACTTCATCCGCACCACCGACCCCGAGCACAGGGAGGCCGTTGAATACTTCTGGTCGCGCCTGCGCGAGCGCGGCTATATATATGAGACGAAGCACGAGGGGTGGTACTGCGTCAGCGACGAGACCTTCTACCCCGAGACCATGGTCGAGAAGCGCGTCGACCCCATGACCGGCAAGCAGTTCGTGGCGTCGGTCGAGTCGGGCAGCGCCGTGGAGTGGACCGAGGAAAAGAACTACCACTTCCGGCTCACGGCCCTCAAGGACAGGCTCCTGCAGTTCTACAGGGAGAACCCGGAGTGGGTCACGCCCGCCACGCGCATGGCCGAGGTGGTCGATTGGGTCGAGCACAACCTCGAGGACCTCTCCGTGTCACGGCCCGTCAGCCGCCTCGACTGGGGCATCCCCGTGCCCGACGACCCAAGCCAGACCATCTACGTGTGGGTCGACGCGCTGGTCAACTACATCACCGTGACGGGTTACCCCTACTGGACGCCGGGGTCGGAGCACGCTGGCGGGTGGCCCGCAGATGCCCACGTCATCGGCAAGGACATCGTGCGCTTCCACTGCGTGTACTGGCCGGCGCTGCTCATGGCGCTGGACCTGCCGCCGCCGCGGCGCGTGCTGAGCCACGCGCACTGGCTCATCAACACCAAGAAGATGTCCAAGTCGACGGGCAATGTCGTCAACCCCTTCTTCGCGCTCGACCGCTGGGGCGTCGACACGGTGCGCTACTTCCTGCTGTACAACGGCGGCGTCGCCCAGGACGCCGAGTATAGCAACGCCTTCCTCGTCGAGCGCTACAAAAAGGGCCTGCAGGGGGGACTCGGCAACCTGCTCAGCCGCGTCACCCGCCCCAAGACCTGGAGTGTCAAGACGGCCGTCGAGACCGTGCGCGGCGGGGAACGCCAGGTGTTCCCCGAGCCATTGCAGAAGCAGAGGGAGAAGGTCGACTCCCTCGTGGGCATCGCGGACGCCCACATGAAGGAGCTGGACCCCGGCCGCGCACTGCGGGAGATTATGGAGTTGATCTTCGAGGTAAGTCCGGTGCGGTGACTGAAATACGCACCCGTTGCGTTCCGTGCCATCCCACTCGCTGACATCATGACCCCCAAAAATCCAGACGAACCGCTACGTCCAACACGCGGCGCCCTGGGAGCGCGCGCGGGAGCCCAACGGCGCCGCCGCCGTGAACGATATCATCTATGTGGCAGCCGAGTCGCTGCGCGTCGCCGGCATCCTGCTCCAGGCCTTCATGCCGGGCAAGGCGGCCGAGGTCCTCGACCTCCTCGGCGTGGACCCAGTGAGAAGGACCCTCGCGTTTGCCGAGTTCGGCGCCGACGCGGACTACGGCAAGCCACGCGTCGAAGTCGGCCTGGGCCCGCAGGCCGCGCTATTCCCGCCGCTGCCGGTGGAGGATTAGCGCGTTATAATGTCGGTAGTGGCCGATTGATAGGGGGGCTCATGTTTGTAGATAGGGTAGGCACAGGGAGGTGGGCGTACGTATAGCACTACTTCTGTATAAAAGTGTGCATTAGGGTGTGCTATACTGAGATACCTATTTAATGGGCTGAATTCTTCATCGCATCGAGACGCTATGTTTAACGTCTAAGGAGTAATGATATGCCGACTTGTTGGCGATCGAGGATGGAGGGGAGCTTATACATCGCTGTAAACATCGATGCATTTATGTGTACAAGCGGTCATGCCTTCTACTTTATCTCCTGTTGTTCGTATAAGCGTCTGCCTGGTTGCAAGCCGCTCTCCTTTGCCTTTACAGACGCCTACAAATTCGTACTCCCTAACTATCTCTTAACGTTCACTCTTCTTACCACCTCCTTCGACCCGCGCTGGAACATAACCTAGCTACTTGAATTCGTAATTTGTGAGAGGACCCTACTATTCATACCGGATCTAGAGTTAATATTTACTGGAAGACATCAGACCGCTTATTAATAACACAATCAAGGTTACATCCCTACAATTTTCCAAGTTGACAAATAAGATGAGGGCACATTCTATAGTCCTGGCCGTTACTACTAATCCGTCTCAACTGACTCGTTCTTGACCCGGAGGGTCCTCCAAATATTACGTTATACTCCGTCCGGAGTCGGATGTCCGGCTAGACACGGAAGCTACCTACCTTGTCGGGCTCTGGACAAAATAGTTGGGACACCCTTCTTACACCCCACAGTAAAACGCGCCCAATTTCGTTAATATCTTCCCATATCACTTGTTGTTAAATAAACAACTTATTGACGATGATAATTTCTTTCTGGTATAGTTATAAAAGCAGAAGGATGGTAATTACGATAAAACATGTCTATATGGTTTTGCGATTTTTCTAGGTTAAGTTATAGATAAGTAAATATAGTTGCTTATACGTAGAATATGGTGAATAAATACAAAACTAAGGCTTATTTTAAATCCATGCTTAAATGATAGAAGGAATCTATTTACGGCGCAGGTTAACGTATAGCTTATTAAATCACCTTTACATTATTATGAGAACGCATTTTGCAGCTTTAATTGCGTTGCGTTATACGAATAACCGTTGTTCTCTCTTCAAATGTGGGAGTTATATGGGGTGTAGGAGTGGACTGGGTGGTGGGGTGTCCCAATTATTTCGTCCAGAGCCTGCTTGTCTTCCACGCCCTTAACCCGGCAACTCCCCTACCCGGTTTCCCATTTCTTCCTACTTATTAATAAGAGGGTGGTTTCCGTGGTTGAGCAGTTCTCGATCCAATATACCCGTCCGTCCGTCTTCTCGTCTTGAGCCGGAGTGTAGAAACTAAGGATATACCAGGAAGTTCCTCGACAAGCCGCCCAAGATGGGATCATACACCTCCGAGCCGCAGAAACTTTGGATAGAGACGCCGTGCATCCCGTCGACGGCGCTCTCGCAAGCTGCAGGATGGTGTGTGCCCCAGTTCCCAGGTCCGGTATCCCACCAAACCATCTCACTAACCGACCCTCCACAGTAACATCTTCCTCAAGCTGGAGAACCTCCAGCCCTCGGGATCCTTCAAGTCCCGCGGCCTAGGGCACATGATGCAGCGCGCTCTGGCCGCGCACCGCGCCGCCGCCAAGGTCAAGGAGCCGGATGCGGACGCGGAGGGGGAAGCGGGGGTGGTCCACTTCTACTGCTCGTCGGGCGGCAACGCGGGCCTCGCGTGCGCTACAGCGGCCGCGGCCCTCGGGCGCTCGCGCTGCACCTGCACCATCGTGGTGCCGCTGATAACCCCCGAGCACATGGTGGCCAAGCTGCGGCTGCTCGGCGCCGAGGTGCACCAGGTGGGCGCGCACTGGGGGCTCGCCGACGCGCACCTTCGCGAGAGCCTGCTCGCGCGCGACCCCCACCACGGCGTCTACGTCCCGCCCTTCGACCACCCGGACATCTGGGAGGGCGCGTCGTCCATCGTCGATGAGGTGGCCGCGCAGATGGCCGCCTTTATCGGCCGCGGCGACGGCGAGGACAGTGGAAACATCGACGGCTTCGTGTGTTCGGTCGGCGGCGGTGGCCTGCTGAACGGCATCATGGAGGGCGTGGAAAGGCAGAAGTGGGGTCCCCGGGGCGAGAAACCGAGGGTCCTGGCCGTCGAGACGATCGGCGCCGACAGCCTGAACCAGAGCGTGCGGGCCGGCGAGCTCGTCACGCTGCCGGCCATCACGAGCGTGGCCACGAACCTGGGCGCGCCGCGCGTCTCGGAGCGTACGTTCGAGTGGACCCGGCGCGCAGATTACTTGACGAGCCACGTCGTCAGCGACGCCGACGCCGTCGCTGGCTCGGTCAAGTTCGCCAACGACGCGCGCATGCTCGTCGAGGTCGCGTGCGGCGCCACCGTGGCGCCCGTCTACAACGGCGACCTCAGGAGTGTGCTGGGTGCAGGGCTCGGCGACGAGGAGTGGAGGCGCAAGAACGTCGTCCTGATCGTGTGCGGCGGGTCGAACGTCACGCTGGAGATGCTGAGGGAGTATCAGGAGAAGTTTGGGGTGGACTGAGGTTGATAGACGATCCAAATGTAAAAGATGATTCGAAGCCCACTAATAAGATAATTTGACATGCAAGGTAGTCTGTTTCGTCCATGAAGGGGCCTTTCCGTATTGATTTCGTAGCTGGATTATGCGTTGAGGTTAGACCTATCATATACCAATTCTCGATAATCCGCCACATGCGCTCCCTGTTTCCCATCCACTACCTCAGCGGCAACCCTGCCGAAATCTTCAAGCACCATCTCTATCTCGCCGAAGTAGTTCACGCCACCCCTCTGCTTGAAGCCTAGTTTCGTGAACAGGGCGATGCTGCCCACATTGGCCGCGTTGATCTTGGCCACCAGGTCCTTCAACTCATACTGGCTGTTGACCCTGGCACCGGGCCCAGCTTCGCGGGCTTCGCCGTACTCAGCCAGGATAGATTTCAGATGCCGCCGAATGAAATGTAGCAGCGTCGACACCGCGGATATCCCGAGCCCATTGCCGCGGCGACCGCGATCTGCGATCATGATGTCCACCTCGCCGTTGCAATAGTTAACGGCACGGTCCCGCTTCCCATTCGGAATAGAGTCCACAGCGCCGTCGGTGACTAGTCCATTAGTTTCGCGCCCGTCGCCATCCTCGTCGTCCTCCCACGGCGTGAGGAAGAGGTTGATATCGCCGACCATGCGTTCCGGAGTGTCGACCTCGCCCGCATGCACCTTGTCACCGGTCACAGCGCTGTTACAGTGATCAGCGGCATTGCTTTCGTCCCCTTTCACGGCGTCGGAGGCTCCAGGGTCGTTTGCGCTCTCGAGCGCCTGGCATACGATGAATGTCAACTTGTCGTGCGAGGTGCGCCACGACTGCTGGTTCTCGTACTCCTCGTCTAGAGTGAGGGGTTCCGAAGCCGTCGCTTCTTGTATTGCCTGCTCGGAGTTAGACCACCCATCGGAGCAGTCATAGAGACTCGGATATAGGGGCTTCCTGCCTGGGACTCACGGGGTCTTGCATCCACTCGTGATACCGCAGCACATGGTGCGCGTCGTATGGCACGAGGAGCACTTTGGACGTTGATACCGCTGTGCCACATGTTAGTCAGGATACTCGACCACATTCTAGATACCAAGTAAGAGCTTACCAATATTCTCATTGAATCTCATGGTGGGTGGGTCAAACCAAAGATTCAACAGGGTTTATAAAAGATTAGTCGGTCGGGTTGATCAGGTTCAAGATGCAAAAATGTTGACTGTTGACTTTCATTTGAGTTCTATGGAACCAGACACGGCCCGGTCGAGGATTTAAAGACATTCGGATCAAGATACCGGCACACCATATAACGAGATTTCTAAAAGAGCACGATACAAGAAAGTACTATACCCGAAGAAAAGTCTCTTACCTGATTTCCTCAACTCTTCCCTATATGATGAGCGTGAGACAGTGTCAATAGTAAGACGTATATATCGCTACGGTGCTTGCTCGCCTTATGCCGCCAGAGACACAGGAAGAAAAAACTCCACACAGTGCGTCGAGAGCAAACACTCTCGTTCATTACATTCCATCATTTTCATGACCTGATACTACAGATTGGCACCACCAACCTTGAGAAGACTTGAGGTATCCTAACGACTATAAATGGTCTACCTTGCAGTGAGATAAGAAGAAGCCATCATTTAGCGTTTGGGGGGAAATAAGGTTTCAAAGCCGAATCAAGTTTGTACCGTCGCACCGTTGAGCCAGGCCTTCCACGACGCCAGGGCCCTTACCACTTACACCTCTCACTGCCGTATTAGGCCACCTCCGTTAACATCACTCGACGACATGGCCGCGCCGCTGCCGTCAATGGAGACGCGGGCGAGGGTCGCCAGCGAGGGTAAGTGCACCGTCACTCGGCACCACTCACCCTCCGCGGATAATGCTACACGGGGACTGACACCGTCGCAGCGGCGCAGAGCTTCGTGGACCACTACTACGACGCGCTGAACCGGCGGCACAACCTGGCGCCGTTCTACGCGAGCACGTCCAACAAGCTGGCGGCGGCGGGCGTGAAGCCCGACATCAGCATCAACGGGAACCTGTGCGAGACCGTGGCCGACTACGAGGCCCTGCTGAACAAGCAGGGCAGTCCCGTGCACTGGTACGTATGCCGACATCCCCTGCTGCCCTTGGGATGTTCGTCTTCCCTCGCGTGCTGGAAGTTGCAGAGGGGCTGACGTGTATTAGTACGTATGAAATACCCTGATCTCATGCCACTAAAGTTACTCTCTTGGGGGGTTGTTTCAAATCTGTTATCCTGAACCCCTTCAATTACGTGGCCCCTCGCCCTATCCCATCTCAGAGCCCCTATTAATTAGCAACCCCCGGACCACAACAGACGAAGTCCACTCCTTCGACGCGCACGCCGTAAACCCGCACTACACCGCCGGGCTGCCCTCCTCCTCCGCGGACCCCGCCGGTAGTGGCATGAACCGGGCGGAGCGCAAGGCGGTCGAGGCCGGCGACCGCGTCAGCGTGGCGGTGCAGGTGAGCGGCACGGCGCGGTACGGCAAGGCGGGCGAGGAGGCCACGACGGAGCGCGCCTTCACCGAGGCCTGGCTGCTGGTGCCGCACTGGGAGGCGTGGGCGCGCAACGCGCCGCGCGGGCTGCGGCGCTGGGTCGCCGTCAGCCAGAACTTTCGGACCTTGTGAATCGTGATGATGTCGATATCGCTGGTGTGATGGTGATGTGGGTGATCAGAATGGGAAAGGGAGAGACGGGGACCGGAGTTAAGGGGAGAGGGGTGTTATGGAAGCGCCCGGGCAGCCTCCCAGCGCAGTATGTATTGATTTAATTTCCAGGGTTAACCCGTCACAGCACGATCGGTTGACGAGAAAAGTCATCATATTTTCAGATCGGATCAAAACAGCCATAGTACAATGATCCATCCATCGTCTACGAAGCCTGCAACACCTCACTTAGGTAGCTATACTACGTACATATATCGATATCCGAGCCTCGGGATGCCATGCTACAGCGCATAAAGCAGTTTTCGCCAGAGACTCCTCGAGTAACTTAGTTAGGGTGGATACAATAGTGAACATACCCCCCGACCTCAATCCTGAGGCTCCTTTACCGTTACACCGTAACTCCGTTGCCCCTTAAGCATGAATGGTGGTATCACGAACGGGCCCAATTCCGAAAGGGTGCGTAATGCTTAGTGGCCTGACCGAACGACCAACTGACGTACGCTTTAAGTCGCCTACTATGCCAATAATGACCAATGCTTGACCGTTTTCTTCTCGCCAGGGACCGAGACACGCTGAGCGACCTTGTCCAGTGTCGTCTTGATTTGCGCCTTGGTGCAATTGGTGAACTTCTTAGACAACAAGTCAATAACTGTCGACTTCGTATGCTCACGGAATGGCTCGCTGATGATGGTTCGCTTGAAGTCCTCCAAGACCTCCTTGGGAACCAGATCCTTGGCATCCACCGCGGCTGCGGATGCGGAGCTGCTTGATGTCAACTTTGAGAATGGTCCCTTCGGCGCTGGAGGGGCCATGGCACCGGTTGCAGTGGTCGATGCTAGAGTCGCACTGTTTTCTGTTGAAATAACTGCCTTGGGTTCCCAATAGGCAGATGAGAACGGATCGATGCCGTTGTGGTGTTCTAGGGTGTCTATGACCTGTGTCAGCTTTTCGCATAGGTTTGAACGGGTAGCTCGCATAGAACCTACCAAGCAAGAACTCTAATTTGTACTTGTACAACGTTGCGCAGGGGCCCAACCGCTTACGGTTCTCGAAGCAAATCCCAGTGCTAGACGGTGGCATCTCTCCGAGGAAAGCTTGGCGATTTGCCGCAACAGCATCTTCAGAATCGTCCAGGAAGTCCTCCATCTCCTCGTCGCCGTCGTGGTCTTCCTCGTCATCTTCGCAGTCGTCCAAATCCTCTCCCTCTTCCTCGACCCACTCTGCTTCCGAGTCGTAGTCGTAGTTGAGATGGTTCAGTGTCCTCTCGGTCGGATTGCGGCAAAGTTTCCGCAAGGTCTTGGCCCACATCCTAGTTGTTACCGTTCCAAAGTACGGTGGTCGGACATCCCGGGAGAAATATAGATATTTCATAGGGATAGCGTTCAGTTTCTCTTGTACATGGGAGAGTCTCTCGGCCTGTGATTCGGTTTTGATGGGGACTCCACCAAAGGCGTTCGTAAGCGGGTCACCATAAGCCTGTTCCATGATCTCCTTGACAGAAGGGGATATGATGCCCCTTTGGAGCGGAAATCCCGTCAGATGGAACGTCTCGACAGGGTTAAAAGGCGTCGGGCTGAAATGGCTACGCTTGTGCTGTATGAACTCGTCAAGAATCCGCGACTTGAGTTCCTTGGTCTCTTCGTCCATCTCGAATGGGGGTGGAGCAAGCTTCACTCCTGGCTTGACGAAGAATGGCTTAAACTGGCGGTCGTATGCTGAGATCTCAGGTTCGGCCTCCTTCTGAACCAGTGGACTTCCACTGCCGACAGAAGAATTTTCGCTAGGTTGGGCCTCAGCTTTCTTCTTGACGGGTGTTACAGGGCCACGCTTGACGAAGGAGGCCAGCATGTTCTGCTGCTTCTCTGTCTTTCGACGCATGGCCAGCTCTTCCTCTTCCTTCTTACGGCGCTTCGCTTCCTTTTCCGCGTCGATCTTGGCTTTTTCGGCAGCCTTTGCCTGTCTCTCTGCCTCCTTAGCCTTCTTGACGGCTTCCTTTTCGGCTTCGATCTTGGCTTTTTCGGCAGCCTTGGCTTCTTTGTCCGCTTCCTTGGCCTTCCTCAGAGCCTCCTTCTCCGCGTCGATGCGTGCCTTCTCGGCTGCCTTAGCGGCTCGTAGGGCGTCTCTCTCATCTTGCTTTTGCTTCTTTTCCACACGCTCTCGCTCCAACTCCCCTGCAGTCTTCCGCTTGCCTTTGTTGGTCGTAGCTGTCTTCGAGGCTGCTGTGGAAGGCATGGGAGCGGAAGCTGGTTGATCGGGCTGTGTGGAAAGGGAGGCTTGGGGAACAGGCGCCTTGGAAGGGGTGATGTTAGGGGATGGAGAATTGCGGGAGGGAGTGCTGGAGCCGGCTTCAGTGAGCGCCGCAGGACTACTTCCTGGCGGTGAATCCATAGTTACACTAGGTACAGGCCTAATAGATGGCAACTCTAGAAACGGAGTTATGTCAGAGAATAGTGGTGTCGCGAATTACAGGAAGCGGGGGAGGGAGAAGGAAACTTACGGGGAGAGCAGTCGACGGCTGAGGTAGACATGTCGAGTGCTTTATTCCTCGCGAGGTTTTCACACTGAGGGGTTTCCTCGGCAGCAACACTAAGCGGGCTGTCCTCAGGATACTCGTTTTGTATCCTTTTCGTAGATGCGGCTTCCGTCTCCTGAATATTCGGCGATATCGAGAACAGAGGCATTGGTGCGACTGATAGGTCGAGCGCCTCGTGGGCTCTTCTCTATGGTACAGCGGCAATACGGCGTGACAGTGTTGAAGAGGTTACAATGCGATTAATTTACAACTTACTTCGTTCCCGAGATAGTACAGGCAGCATTGAATGAAGGTGAAGGGAGAGCTCGCACGATTGCCTCTCAGACGACGCACGGGAAATGCATCGTGGGGGAGGCTGTTGGATGGATCACGTTTCGGGACAATCAACTGCCTCCAGGGTAGCACTAATTAATTGACAGAAGCCCAGGAAGGCGCGTTTGCCTACGCGTTAAAGGTGGGTCGCGTCAAAGTGGTGCCAGGGCGCATATTCGAGTGGCTTAGCCTCTCAATTACTGTACTATATACAGTAGGTAGCCAGATCACTTGAGGACATGGTAGTACGTATTTTTTGGGGAGGGTCGTGCGACCATTGATTACATAAACAGTACTTGTCCAATTCAGCTAGTGAATTCCCATCTTCTTGGCATTCGATAAACGCCCCAGGCAAAAAGTTCGCTAAGAAATTTCGCCCACACAATTTCGAGGCGGGCATCCAAAATCGCAAACTTCCCTGTCGAATTTTAGACTTGCACCGATTCCACACATTCGACCTGCAGACTACAGCCGCCAAAATGCCCCAACAAATCGGAGACATCAAGAAGGTGCGAATATAGGTTCTCGAGCATTCGAAGATAATTTCCAGCTGACAATTGGTTCTCAGTTCATTGAGATCTGCCGGCGCAAGGACGCCAAGTGTACGTGTTGGCCGCCGGACGAGGGAACAGTGTTCCGTTTTTGAACGACATGTTCTGACGAAACGTATTTACAGCCGCCCGCATCAAGAAGAACACCAAGTCTTCGCAGACGAAGTTCAAGGTCCGATGCTCGAAGCACCTCTACACCCTCGTCCTGAAGGACTCCGACAAGGCCGAGAAGCTTAAGCAGAGCCTGCCGCCCAGTACGCATCCGCCCCACATTGGACCATAATATGGAACTTCTGGACGACCCGTTACTGACTGCGACCCTGAACAGACTTGCAGATTAAGGAGGTCCCCAAGAGGAACAAGAAGGGCAAGCACACGGCATGAGCTGGCTAATCGAGGCCTGAGGCAAGGCGGATTCCAGAAGCTTGGCAGGTGGTCGACATAAAGTGATTATGGAAAGTATTCACGATGTGACGGATACATAGGCGCATGTGCCTGGTTGTGTGGGCTGGGCTGTTCTTCAGAAAGCGGCGTCAACGGATACCTTGGAATTGAGACTACGAGTCCACAGAAACGACGCGCAATGCACAATTCATGTCAATACAAAGAAAAACTTGACCAAAAGGAATCACTGTCCGGAGCTGCCTAACACTACACTATTGAGTTGCTGTTTACTTTTCCGCTGCTTTTATGATACCCTCGGGTAGTGGTTCACATTGCGACGTTGGGCAAACGGCTTTGGGGACGCCGCATATCTGGGTAACTCGGCCGTCGTCGGAATTCCATATGTTTCTCGACACTCAGCCAGAGGGACTCCCCGGCTCCAAAATCCCTCTCTGCAGGCCGGCCACTCCGGACGGCGTGCGGTTTCACGAAGGCTTCCAAGGGATGCCTCCTCTAACCCCCATGCCAGACCTCAGCAAATGCGGGGCCCAGCCGGCAGCCACCATCCTGCGCCCCGGGCTGCCCCAGTATCTCCGCGCCTCCGTGGTGGAAGTACGGCTGCCTTCTACCGACATGCAAGTGTTTTCTTATAAGCCATGACACCGCATGGCCATCTGTCGCATAGTATTACCCGGCTCCGTGAGCGATGAGAGACTTCGCGCTGGATGCAACAGGACTGCTCGTGTGGCGGGTTGGTGCCTATACATTCCTCTTGTACGACCATCGCAGGGGCCGTCTGGAGGTGATGGCCACTTACTTACGTTTCGAGCTACACCCTTACTACCTGCATAGCACAAATTGTACGCTCGAAAGGGCGAGACCGAACGGGCTTACAGTGCAGGGAGGTGATTTTGGGCACAACTGATTGAACCGCTATGTCCCCTCCGTTAGTTACAGTTATGCAGGCGCCTGGTCGATGAATGGATCCATGGACGCTGGCTCTACGATACAGATAGATTTAAACCAGTAGCAAAGAAACAACCATCCGGAATCACAACCACTACGAGGGAGGGCAGTTCAGAGCGAGGGATAGCCCGTGAGATGTGTCAACAGTAGACTCGCTACCAACAGCTCAGATCCTGGGAGTGATGGTCGAGACCGCCTGGGGTAAGCACCTGAATCTGAACTACTAGATCCTAATGGAGATGAATTGTTGCAGAACTAGTAAAGTGATATATACCCCGCCCAGCTGAAAGCTGACGATTACATATGTGCGGAGCACTATTGGAAACCAGAAGTGGACATCCGGCCTTGCTGAGCTCGTCAGGTGTGGCAGCAGAGCTTTGTCAGCGGTCCAAGAAGACGAGGCTTGGGCTCTTTTACAACTGGGTTTCCAACCCCTGCCGGCATATGAGGGGCCAATTCCCGCAGTATGGCTTTCTAATTGGCGGACGATGAATGGCTGCCGTGCTCCGACATGGTCGCGCGTCCCAGTGCGACAGGATCCCTACATACATAATAGAGCTAGTACGAATCGCCCTGGTCTCGTCTTTTTTTGTCCTGTCTATCTATCAAAGAGGGGGGTTACCTCCTCGAATTGTGAGGGGAACGAGATGTTTCTCTACCATGTCACCCCTTGCCTCATGTCATTACTCGGCTCTATTCCCTAAGTGCTTCTGTTCTGTGAACCGTCACTGGCGCCAACGTGTAGTGCCGGTCCTCCGTAATGTTGTAGACAACCCGTGCTACTATTATGCAGGAGGTATAGAGTTGAATGAAGGTTTCCGGTTGTCCAGATCTCGCAACGGTGGAATATGCCCGTAGGCATTTTAGCCCACTTACTCAATTTACGTAACCCTTGTCCCACGGCGTCAGGGACGGTATCACCCGGCTCTCTTTAATTTCCCTTTCGAGCAAGGCCGATACCCATCTGTACCTAACATTGTCAGACTGAGCTAGATTCGGCGCGGATGCGATAACTCGTGCAGGCCCCCCCATAGATATACATATGTCTTTGCTCCCTTTCCCAGTTTTGTGCCAGCGACGTCAACCATCCTTAGCGCAAGGCTCCTTGCTTTGTGCTATTACTGTGCGCGACGAGATAGAAGCAAAGCTACCCCTTGGTGCTAGACCTATCACTAGGAATTGAGACGCGGAAAGCTACGGGTGAAGGAACTTGGTGCCCCTTTGATCTGCTAAGATAATTCCGTCCCCGTCGAACGAGACAGAGCCCGGCGGCGCCTGAAAGCGCGGCCCAGAGATGTCCAGCGGCGTCAATGGCGTTGACGGCGATATGGGGAAGTTGCACTTGAATGGACAAACCCACGACAATGGGGGGCCCTCCGAAGACACGCACCAGGAGAGGGCGCAGCGCAAAATGTCCAGTCCCATGATGCCGGCTTTCATGGTGTCGGCGCCAGGGAAGGTCATCGTCTCCGGAGAACATGCCGTCGTCTATGGTAGGGTACGTGGTATAAAGTCAACTCTCCACGACATCAAACACGTTCTTGCACCTACTAACTCTTTGCCTCTCTCCCTCTAGGCTGCTATTGCCGCTGCTATCTCGCTCCGCTCCTATCTTCTAGTCACGACGCTCTCTAAATCGAAGCGCACGGTAACCCTACAGTTCCCAGACATTGATCTTACGCACACATGGGTCATCGACGATCTGCCTTGGGATGCTTTCTCGCACCCCTCCAGGAAGAAGCACTACTACGACCTCGTGACGTCCCTAGACCCCGATTTGGTTGAGGCCATACAACCACACCTAGCCGTCGTCTCGCCCGATAAGTCAGACGCCGATCGCAAAGTACATCGAAATGCCGCCGCGTCGTTCCTGTATCTATTTCTCTCGCTGGGGTCGAAGAAGTCGGCTGGCTGCTTATATACGCTGCGCTCGACGATACCACTCGGTGCGGGAGTGGGGAGCAGTGCCTCGGTGTCGGTCTGCCTTGCTGCCGCTATGCTGTTACAGATCCGTACACTGTCCGGACCACACCCGGATCAGCCTTATGACGAGGCACGAGTGCAATTGGAGAGGATAAACAGGTGGGCATTTGTGGGCGAATTGGCCATACACGGTAACCCGTCGGGGGTGGATAACACGGTCGCGACTCAGGGAAAGGCAGTCGTCTACCAGCGCCCCGATTATCAGAAACCACCCATAGTAACGCCAATATGGAACTTCCCCGAATTGCCCTTGCTGTTAGTGGATAGCAAGACGCCGAAGTCTACGGCAGCGCAGGTGGCCAAGGTGGCCAAACTAAAAACGGCGCACCCGAAACTAGTAGGCAACATCCTAGACGGCATCGACAACGTCACGAGGAGCGCAGAGAGCCTGATCGCCGAGGACGACTTCGACAGTAAGGAATTCGAGAGCCTACGGCGGGTGGGAGAGCTCATGACGATCAACCACGGCCTCCTGGCGTCCCTGGGCGTCTCGCACCCCCGGCTCGAGCGGATACGGGAGCTGGTGGACCACGAGGAGATCGGGTGGACCAAGCTCACGGGCGCCGGAGGGGGGGGCTGCTCGATATCCCTGATGCGCCCGGACGTGCCCAAGGAGAAGCGGGCCAGGCTGGGGGCCCGGCTGCAGGAGGAGGGCTACCTGCAGTTCGAGACGACGCTCGGGGGCGACGGCGTCGGGGTGCTGTGGCCGGCCGTGCTGAAGAACGGGGTCGAGGACGAGGAGGGCGGCATGGAGATCGACCTCGACAATTTCCTGAAGGCTCCGGGCAACGAGGGCGTCGAGAAGCTGGTAGGCGTCCACGGCGGAGCCGGTGAGCGGGAAGGCTGGAAGTTCTGGAGGGTCGAGAGCTGATTACGGCATAGGGCCCGAATAGGAGGGCAGAGGAAGGGGCTGTGCAACTTTGTTGGTGGATGTAATACTTCCCTTGGGCGGGTGAGCTTCATAGGGAATTGGCAGGGGTTCGGAAAGGATGATTTTCACGGAGCGCGCGCTCGTGGGTTATTCCACTAAAAGGTATAATATGTTAACATCCCCTTATATAATACGAAAAGCAGGCTGCTACCTTCTGCATGTTTTAAGGGCTTCAATGCGGTTCTATATACCTACTCAATATTATTGTTGAATAACTCCCTACATTATACGTGTTACGTAGAGAATAGAAGGATAAGGTAATGAATGCTATAAACGCAATAGTAGGCCGCTGCGGCCCGCCCTATGTATTCGGGATAGGCGCATGTCTCTGTCTGCATGCAGGGGTCTCCGATTAGATACCGGGCCGTAAAATGGAAATGCTCCGATCTCGAACATTGAATGTACTCGGCCCCACCATGCCGGTGTGGGTATTTCTTTTGGTACCTAACGTTACTGTAACTCAGATCAACCCCACCATCCGCTTGTACACTAACCTGCCGAACCTTTGGTAACTCGTCGAGTTCAACAACATGTAATAATGCCTCCCAAGGTCAAGGGAGGTTCCAAGGCGAAGGCAACGACAACTGAATGTAAGTCGGCATATCCTTGATTTTAGCTCCCTCGCCTTAAACATTATCTGTGAATTATCTGGGCTCGCAAACAAAAACCCAAGATGTCACCGTATCACACTCACTCACGTGGTGACGGGTATTTCTATACCACGAAACACAAAACGAGACGCATATATATATATGTGCGTATGTGATATACACACACACAAATATTATAGATCTTTGACACATGACTAACCTACCACTCCGCGCCAACCCAGCCAAGGAAGAACAAGCCCCCCAGCCGCCGCCGCCGCCGCCGCGAACCCCCAACGAGCGCAGCTGGCAGCGCTACTGGGCGACGAACCCGCACCAGAAGGCCTTCGAGGAGCTCGGGCCCCATGGCATGAGTCCCGCCGCCCTGCAGGCCTACAACAACGCCGAGTACGTGAAGCCGGGCGTCGCCGCCGACGTCCTCTCAAAGAAGGCCCAGAAGGAGCTCTGGAAGCAGGCCAACGAGGCGAGCCTGCCGCTGCGCAGACTACCGAGGCCCCGCCCGTTCCAGTGGGGGCGCGATAGCGAGGGCCGCGACCGGGGCGAGTACGCATCCATCGAGGACTTTGACGCCCGCCGCGCGAAGGAGGACCGCCTGTTCCTCCTACAGATCCAGAGCGATCGCTTTAGGAACCGCAGGGCGCGCGAGAAGATCGGCTTCGTGCGCTACGATACCGGCGAGAGCGTCGACTACGGGTGCACCGAGGAGGATATCAAGGCCGAGAGGGAGAGACGCAAGGAGATGGCCGACCTCAGGATGGAGTTATATGGCGTGAAGACGGGCTCGTATTCCTCGGATCCGGAGTGGGACGACGTCGCGCCCATACCGCAGGCCGAGCCTGAGGGAGCACTCGCGGCTATCGCGTATCCGGATGATTATGCTGAGTGTATGTCTATCCACTACCTTTCCCCCACCCTGTCTGTCTCTGTCTCGATTTCGAGTGGCTTACTGACGAAAGAGATGCAATTCAGCAATGTCCTACCTACGCGCTGTCATGGCCGAGAAGGAGCACTCGCCGCGCTGTCTACGTTTGACGGAGCACATCATCTCGATGAACCCGGCGCATTACACGGTGTGGCTGTACCGATTCGCCATCGTCGAGGCCCTCAACATCTCGATCCCCGACGAAATCGAGTGGCTGAACGCCGTGTCGCTCGAGCACCTCAAGAACTACCAGATCTGGCACCACCGGCAGCTGCTGCTGGATCACTACTACCCGGCGATCGCGTCGTCGGTCGACGAGGTGAGGGACCTCGCGCGCTCCGAGCTCCACTTCGTGTCGCAGATGCTCGCCCTCGACGCCAAGAACTACCACGTCTGGAGCTACCGGCAGTATCTGGTGCGCAAGCTCGGCGCGGCGCTCTGGCCCTCCAACGACCCGGGCTACGGCGGCGACGAGGAAGGGGGCGGCGCAGAGCTCAGCGACCTGGGCCGGCTCATCGACGAGGACGTGCGGAATAACTCGGCCTGGTCGCACCGCTTCTTCGTCGTCTTTTCGGATCCCGGCCGCAGCACCCCCAGCTCGCACGCCACGGAGCGCGACCCTGCGGTGCCCGCCGCCGTCGTCGACCGCGAGCTCGCCTACACGCGCCGGAAGATCGACGTCGCGCCCCAGAACCAGAGTCCCTGGAACTACCTGCGCGGCGTGCTGGTCAAGGGCGGGCGGGATCTGGGCGAGATCCGCACCTTCGCCGAGGGCTACGTCGAGGCGCTCGGTGAGGAGGGCGAGATCGTCCGCAGCTCCCACGCCCTCGACTACTTAGCCGACGCGTACAAGGAGGCCGGCGACCGCGAACGCGCCGACCTGTGTCTCAGGCGCCTCGCGGAGAAGTGGGATCGCGTGCGCAGGGGCTACTGGGAGTACAGGCGGAGGATGTTGGATACCTGACTAGTTGAGACAGCGCCTGACTAAAGGTCTGGGCAGAGCGTTAGGGGAGTACGGGTGCGTTACATAAGGGAAGGAGATGTTGCGCGCGCGCGAGGGGGAGAGAGAGAGGCGTACTCGCAATTGTGTGGGGGATATGCCACGGATGAGGGATATCGCTTACTGCCACGGGTGGATGCTTGTGTAGCGGATCCCACTGATATCCCGCTACTCACCCAATCTTTACCTCTGGAGTCTGTTGGGGCGTCGAAACATCGCGGCAACATCTCATAGACTGGCCCGGCTCGTCTTTGACTACTTGCATGGGTACATAGTCGCCGTCGTGAATTGATGACACCTGCTACGTACATAATATCATTTCCCTGTGTGCTGTGCTTTCGAAGACATCATATCATGCTTGATTCCAAGAAGCTGTAAACTAGTTATTCCGACCCAGGCCTCGGCAACTTTCCTGACGTGACGGAGCTTCCTATGTGGATAGCTCACTTTCTAGACTGCGGATATAAACTACTCGTTCTCTTGTTTTATCCTGTCTATCGAGAGCCGCTATCGTCTGTCCATCGTCTTCCTCGTCGTCACACGTGTCCACGTCGTCCCTAAACGGGTATTCGACCCAACTCAACTCGCGCACTCCACATTTACCAAGGCCCTCATGATAGGCGGAGCCGGGTCCAAGCAACCCTACTCCAGTCGTAGATACGTGGTGTGGGGACTCGGATGCCGTAGGTATGGGCTCAGGTACGTCTCACGACTCGCGCCGATCGCGGTCGTTGCTGGCGGTACTGTCGGAGCCAAGCCGAGAAGCGGGTCCCCCACTCGTCAACTGGAAGAGGGGGCGTTCGTTTCCCTTTCCGGGAAGGCAAGATGTAGTACGTACGTAGGCCTGCGCGGGGACCCCCTTTGGTCCCTGTACGAGGCGTGACCGGGGTCAATAAACACCAGGGACGTGGTATTCCCCCTTGGTCGACTAAGCTAACCCAGCCTTTCGGGAGAAGGGAGGGCCGGGGAGCCAACACAAGGGGTTGTTCTTAGACCTCCACCTCGCCTCAATGGGCGGAACTGCGCCTTCACCGGCGCCGAACCTCTATACCGGGGTCAAGCCTATTAGACGGCAGGGGGCGACGAAACTTCTCCCCGACCGACGGCGGCCGGACTAGCGCTCCGATCGCGGACCTATCCACAGAGCCCGGCCGGATATCGCCTGCCCACCTCCGCCGGCGTCATTGGACACAGCCCGCGAAGGGAGGTTGGGAGGTCCTCGCACGTCACGAGACGGAAAGCCTTGCGCGGCCGAGGGAGCCGTTAACCGGTGCTAACGAATCGATTCCGTTCAAGCGAGTCCTCCGAGGCGAGACTGGTTTCTCGTCCTCGGGAGAATCAAGGAGCAGCTGGCGACTGCAACTGTGCGGTTTCGGTTCCGGGGCAGGCGGACTTTGTATGTGGCTTTGGCTGTGTCCGAGACACGCGTGGCTTCTGTGTTTCATCTTGCTCCGCTACCGGAGAGGATACTTGGCTACTCATCTGGTGCGGAATCATCGCCCGCTCGTTGATTTCGTGGAACGCAGTCGTGATGACAGGGGGGGCGAAGAAAATGGGGGATGGGGGTTGGCGGAGGGGGAAAGGGGGTTCCGCGCATTCCATCCCGCGGTGATAGAGATAACGTAGCCCAGCAGAACAGTCATAAGCGGAAGAGCGCTACTGATATTCCTGAATGAAGGCACGGGGGCTGCCTACATGACCCAGTAAGCTCGAGGAAGGGATTGCAATGATATATGACCCCGTACCGACACCTTCACGGCAAGCATATTCGAACGCAACAGAGATTGTCTCATGCTTTTTTGCTATTCATTTCATGCTGAGGGAATCCTGTGTGCACGCCTTATGTACACACACTTGCTCGAAAAACCCCTGACGCTAGTCATCAATGGTGGTGATACAGGTTTTACATACAACAACGTGGGCTTAGACCGGTCCCCCGGCCACTTGTGCCACTGTAGCGCCTATGTCCCCCGACTCGCCAATAACGGTTGCCGAGCGGGGGATACAAGATAGGATCTCGGGGAGCACCGGCGGATAATGATAAAACATCGCTAGCACCGCTGCCTTTCGGCGGTGGTTCCATCGGTTAGAGGACCACCGCTCGTTCAGAAAGTTAGGAAGCCATTCCGAGGAACGACGATCAACCGTGATAGCTTCGTTCGGGAAACCATCGACATATTCTGAATCATGATCGGGATCCTCATTGGCAGAAGGATCACGATTCGGAAGGAGAGGGTGCTGCGAAGCGCCGACTACGTACCGACGCCTATGGTCGCTGCTCCTCTTGCGGTTGCCTTGGGGTTTTGTTATGGTGCGGCATGCGCTTGTTTGCTTGGTTGTCACCGTGGTGGTGATTGTTAGCTTTGGCCCGACTCTCGTTGTGGCTCTTATACACAAAGTTGAGGGGCGACTTATAGTCGAGCGCACGTTTCAGCGCGTCACTTGCCGAAGCGTTAGCAAGGCGTACATTGAAATACGGATGAGCAGAGTTTGCATACCGAACTTTGTTATTTCTCTGTCCATCGTGACGAGTCCAGATACTGAGGACGTCCTCGCCGTTGCGCACGCTAAGCACAACACCGCAGACCTCGTCATATTCATCGCCGAGCGCATTGCCGATGCATGCCATCATTGTATCGTCCCAAATGCGGTCCGCAACACCCTTCTTCAAATGTAGAATCCACTTGCCACCCTGCTTGTTCTCCTCGTCTTCCCATATTGGCCGGATGCCCTTCTTGAACAGATGGTAGTCCGATTTCTCGGGTAGCGCGGAAGGGTGGTTCAGGTGACGATAGACCGCCCAAAACTCCTCTACCGTTGACACCTGCGCTATCGCATGGACGCTCTTCTCGTACTCGACGTACCCATTGGCCTTGCTAATCGGCGGCCGGAACCAGAAGACCCAACTCTCACGGAGAGGATGTGCTGACTGGGAGGTGGTCAGCTGGCTGCCGGTTTCTGAGATGGAAGCCATGGCCGGCTTGCCGGTAGCCGAGGACTTCGGAGCATCCTTGGACAATTTCTCAGTGGAAGGGATCTTGACACCACCGAATGCGCCCATTGCTTGGTCGAAGGGGTTTCCTGGGGTCTTGGGCGTCTTAGCCGAGCCGGAAAATCCAAAGGCGCCGGAACCGAGACCGAATTGGTTGGATGCCCCTCCGGTGGGAGATGCGATCCCGCCACTCGGGGCGGTGGCGGCGTTGAACGGGTTTGCACGGCCATGGGACGAAGAAGCACCGCCGCTACGCTTCGTTAGGGAGGAGTAGTCTCGTGTAAAGGAGGAGCTATCGCTATTTGCAGGCGTGGAGAGCGAGAGGTTGCTGGCACTAGGCGGGAGAGAACGTGCACTGGTTAGCTCTTCGTTGTGAGGCGGGATCGGCAAAGACGTACTTATTACGGCGGCTCCATATCGACTCCTTACTATCCATGATTGTATAGCTTTCCTAATTTCGTATTCTATACAAATTACGTCGTCCACGCAGCTCCTCGACTAGACCCGGATCCAAACTCAATTGCAGCGAGCTGGGGCGAGGTACCAAGCCAGAGGCGGACTCGGACACGTGAGGGCGAGGGTGACGGCAAAGGCGAGGGGCAAGGGCGCAGGTGAAGGTAATGTGGGTGCGGGCGAGTAGGTGGTTCACAGGATGAGAAAAAAAACCAAGACTAGTAAAGTCAGGATCAATATCAACGATATGTATGTAGGTATGTATTTATGTATGCGCCTGAGTTGTAGATTGCAGAATGCTATGTCAAGCCGATCGATGGATAGATATTTTATGTGACAGGCCGAAATAGTAATGACGGATATCTGTGGTTGTGGTGTATTATAGCATTAACTGGGCAGTGATGGGCACTTGAGAATAGTTCGTGAGGAGGAACGGGTCGGGGGAATTTTCTTTGGACTTTCGTATTTATTTTGGCGGAAGAAGTTGAGCTCGAATACTCAGGAAAACCACACGATCTGAAATGGTTTTCTCTTTCTCACCCGCCGCCTGCCGCCCGCCACTAAAAGGTCAGGTACTTACGTGCTACTACAGAGTACCTCTTGAAACTTACCTAACCTTTTACCTAACGTCTCCAGGGCTGCCACATTGTTCGAAGACAACTGGATTCTGGTGTGCTGGCTGCAAGCAAGCCCAATAAGGATTATCATCAGTATATGTACACACTTGTATACCTCGCGCGAGGGAATTGATCGCAGGTATAGACTCGGTACAAGTCTTCCTAAGTCCAACTAGACTTTAAACACATGTACGTATGTATGTTTATTTTTTATAATGTGTAACGCTTTATTACCAAGGCGTCTTGAGCGATTCATTCCGGTGTCGTTGAAGTGCAGGAAGTGCAGACGTCTTCAGAGACGTGCCCCTTTGAATTCACACGAAGCTACCTAGGTATCCGTAGCATTGTTGAAGCTGCTGCTCAAGGCCGGCCCTACATACGTGCGTACATGTGCAGTTCCTTGTGGCACAGATACCACCCATGCACAAAGCTTCAGCACCTACATAGTAGCTAGAGCTAAGGTGCAATGGCTAAACGAGATGCGGAACTTAAGGCTTCCCCAATTGGCGCTGTCCTACGTGAACCCCAGAGCACGATTCAATGCTCAGTGCAGATGCGTTCGGTGTTCTGTAATAGGTCCACTGTTGTGGTGGGGCACGTACCTAGAGGTACTTCGTGCACCCCTCCGAAGATCTGAAACTGGAGGCCGAAAGCGGTGAGCTACGTCCAAAATTTTCAACGTCATTTTTTTGTGTACAACTTAGTTTTATGTTTCCATTTTTAGGCCCTTCGTTTTTCCCTTCCTTTTCTTTTCCCACTAAAACATTTGATAAGACCACCTACTCAAATCATCGCCAGCCCGCGCCCGAAATCTCTTTTTTTTCGCATTCCACGCTACTGGCGACTCCGATGCGTGTGTCGAGAGTGACTTGAAAAACAATCCCTTGCTTAAAACCATCATCACGAGGGCCCTTAACTGCGCGCTACCATGATGCGGTGATGACCTGAAGCAAGTATGGACATTCCTTGACGTTGATAGTTTTTTTTGGTACATCTGTGCTCTCAAGTGTTTCTGGAAAGACACCTGTGCCAGTCTGAGGACGAAGCCATCGCTCGTCCTATTTAATTTCAGGTAAGTAGGAAGTCTCCTATCTGCACATCTCTGCTCTGCTATGATGATTTTCATGTCTGGTAATCCGATCGCTCAGCCAGCCAAGCTTGTCGGGACTCCCCTCTGGTTCTCCCCTCGACATGGTTGAGCCTGCGGATGATTGGCAATCGACTGAGCAGCTGTTCGCGATGTATCTCACATCTAGGTCGGCTCCTTCGTAAGAGATTCTGACTGGAATAGCAGCAGACGGCAGTCTCTGCTTGAATAATCCGCTTGGTTAACAGTTGCCTGGCGCCAAGACCAGTTCTATATCGGCAAGGTAAGGCAGTACACTATATATTCCACCTCCATCCAGCCTTGTAGGGCTTTCCCCCCTATGCAATGATGAGCCTTGTACTTAGCTCTAGACCTGATCAGTTCATCTCAGATGGACTAGATGAAGTTTACATACCACATTCTGATTTCCCGAAATACACTTCGTACCTTTTCGATTTCGAGAACATAGAGTTTGTCAATTGTTGCTGACTGTTGGGTTAGGATGTCGAAAGCTTAGGTAGGGTCTTGCACATATGCATCGCATATACTTATGCTAGTAGCTGTAGATATAGACTTAATCATGAGGAGCAATTGCATTAATCAACCTTCGCCAAGCTATTCGACTGAAGTGCCGGAGACACGCTGCTTGTTGAAAGACATACGGCGGCTCAAGTCTGCCTCGTCACTTGGATATCCCCGAAGGCCAGCTTAATCAGAAGTCCCCAGTTCACGAAACCTTCAACTCGGCTAATCGGGTACTTTACCGTAGCATATCTGGAGCCTTATATAAGACGCCGTCACGGTTAGACGCATTCGCAATGTGTATAGAAAGCCGTTATCATGTCATCCATTCTGCAACTCCCAACCATACATACATCCCTCGTCTCCATCTACCGATTTCTTTGGCTGTCGAAGAAACCCCTAACCACTGAATAGCAAGGTCGGTGACCCCAGGACATCATTAGGAAAGCCATCCGCATCTCAAAACCCAGAAGCACCCTTGTGATCTTTCGGCTGATACCGGCCGTCATTCGAGCTCGTCATCGCCCAACAGGGAACTAGTCAGCCAGTGACTATAAGGATAACCGGCCCCCATGAGCACACTTCTTTGCTTGTCTTTTTGGGCACACTCGAGGGGTGATATCGCACGAGCAAGTCCACTAGTTTAGTGGTCCTTGCCGAAAGAGTCGGCCTTCGCACGGAGGTTCGTAGCGGTTGAGCCGGACTCGGAGAAGTATCGGCCAAGGGCTGGCTGGAAGAAGGATCGGAAAACGAGTTGGGCACCGCTGGGCATCGTTTAGCTTCTAGCGAGGAATGCGCTATGGGGGCATTCCACTAACCTGAAGGCGGGAATCCCGAGCCAGAGAAGGAAGATAAACTTGAAAGTGTAGTAGAAAGGGAACCAGTAGACAAGGTTGAGCAAGCTCTCAAGGACGCTGTGCTTGATGTTAGTAGGCGAACACTATATTCTTCTGAGCGAAGCTGCTTACGTAAACAGGGCAAAGACGACCCAATACTGGAGCAAGTTAGCTCATAATCAATAAGGAGGCATTCGCATCAATAACTCACAGTAAGCCATTGGGTATCGTCGACTTTGCTGGCGCTGAACAGCGCTTGCAGAGAGTAGTAAGCCGGGATGACGAAGCCGGCGAGATTAGTCAAGAGCTGACCGCCAATGTTGAAGACGATGAAGAAGAAATAGAGGGCGGCCACGCCGATAACCGCATAGACCTTGGGAACAGACGTCTGCTTCTCGATATTGTTAAGGGCAGGGTACTTGGAGAGCTACACGATTTTTATCAAATTAGTATTCAGGTCGGTGCACACGGAGGAAGCCCATGGACATAAGCGCCCGAGGTTCGGCTACCTCGGGTTTTGCGTACCTCTCGGTCGAGCGAGGAGACGTAGTGCTGAACGCGATCCTGAGCAGACATGCTTGCAGATGTTCCTTTACGTATATATCCGAGGCGAAACGTTGGTTTTGGAGGTGTTGGCGATAATTAACTCGGAGTCAAGAGAAGGCTCGATAGTATGATGGCAGAGGGGTAAAAAGAGTGCGTGATGTCAGGCGGTGGAAGCTAGCACTAAGGCGACCGGGATTGTTAGGGTTAGTAAAAAGCCAGCTTTTGCTTATTAGATACTGATATGTACATGGAGTAACCGACTAGCTCGAAATATGACGGAATGCAAGAAGGGGAAGGGGATGCGGTTGGCCTACCTGTGTTATACCTAATACTGGAACTTGAGGATGGCTATAAAGAAAAACCTTGGAATTCTGAAGCAAAGAGGTTACAAATGGTTTGAGGACGTACTGTGGCCTTTTAAATAGGAGGAAAACGCATCATGCAGCTGGTGCCCGGGTGGATTCGTTAAGGATTGAATTCATAATTCATTGGGGTTGGGTTGTCCACTCTTATCGATGATCCTTCGTACGAAGTACAAAACGGTCACTCGAAGGGGGGCTGGGTGACATCAATTGTATTATTGTATTATGCAAATATGAGTGTGGCTTGTCATCTTTCACATGTTTAAGGCAAAGTGTTATGGGCGTTGTGCCCATTCGATTCGTGGATTACATACATAGATTAGTACATAGAGAACTGGAAAGCAACATCAGCCACATTCCCTTTAACTTCGCAACTCGAGCTCTCTCTCTTATAATAGTCTCGGTCATTCGAGTTGGTGGTTGCTAGTTGGCGTATTAAGAACTCTGACATTGTTGCATGGTTCAAACATGCAGCTCTAGGTACGAGTACCAAGTCGCCTCCATGCTAGATAGGCTTTCCACGTTGGCATTCAAGGTTATTAACGGCTGGTCATGGAAGTTTGTGAGTGCGTGCGTAGGCCTGTGTAGTTCTTCAAGATAATGATTGAACAGATACAATTCCAGCCAGCAGTTGCCCAGACAAATATTTTAACCAAGCATGTACGAAGTATTAACTGAGAGACTCCCAATGTTGTTTGTCTTTGTCTGGCTGCGCGTGACGTATTCGTCCAGAGCGCCGGTTACCAGCCACCGACCACCCCACTTTACACCCACCCTGAAGTTCTACGGTAGCTCCACAAAACAAGACGCGCTCGGACCAAGGTTCCCAGCATTACCAGGCCCAAAGCATCCGACGGGGGTTGTTATCCTCAGTTGGCCGGCCCTTTCAGTTGATATTCTGGTTGCCATTGCGACAACAGGCTCGTTCCTCACTTATGATTTTCGCTACAAGCGGCATAACACCTAGTCGACGTTAGATGCCACCACGACAAACCTAGGCGCCAGTATCTCATATACTAACGCTACCAGTACCCTGTCGTAATAATCCTATTCCATTTTATTCTTTTGGTCTCATAGTTGAACGCGCTCTTGGTCTGTTGCAGCATCCACCTGCCGAGTCCAGCTCCGCCTGGGCCGTGTTTATTTGCTGGTAAACAGATCCCCCTGTCATGGAGACTGGTACGCCTCAACCCTCTTCTAAGACTCGACCGCCCCTGGTCTTGCACTTTACTTCCCCATGTCCCTTCGGTCAAATAGACATTGTTATATTGCTGTCTCGTCCTCTTTGTCTAATACTTCTTTAGGTTCTCAGCCTCCCGAGCCTGGCGCAATGGCGCAGCATCAGCATCATGCAAAAAAGAGAACCCAGTCAAGAGGCTCAACGGCATCTATTCACAGCATCTCAACACAGCCCAATCTCGACCAGAGTTTCGCATCTAATCCGGTAGCAGCGCATCATCATGGTTCCTTCTCGGACCAATGGAGTGCTAACGAGCACAATCACCCTCATGCACACGGCCTTCCTAAGGATATGTCGGCAGCGCAAGCACAGATGTCCGCCGAAGAGATGGTGCTTCGCCCCGCAGCGCAGCTGCAGCCTTCCCAGTCATTCCCCATGGACGCCAGCATGCACTCATCCGTCGCATCCGCTATGCCGTATACGCAACATCCGGGCATGCATCACCCGCTGGCGGCCGAGACGTTTGGGGCCGGTGCGAGTTTCACCGACCCTGATAGCCAAATGATGGAGCGAGACGAGAACGAGGATGGGGATTCGTTCGCTGGACTTCCTCCTGCCAGCAAGCCGACTACGAGCCGGACAAGTGCCAACAATGAGCTGGAGATGCGCCAGCTCTTCCAAGCCAACAAGCACCGGGAATTGGAGGAGGTCGCATCCGAATTACACGGCAATGAGCGAGGTCCCAACTCTGAGCGCACCCGTCAGGTCTTCGCAATGCTTTGGTGCGTCGCCTTCCCGCGGGAAGAAAAACAATTCGGCCCATTTAGTAATGTAAGTTGTGCTAATGTTTTCTAGGATCAATTCGGTGTGTTCGAAGGGAAAGGGTTCCGTCCCCAGGGGTAGGGTTTATGCGAACTACGCGTCCCGATGTGCGACTGAGAGAATAACGGTCTTGAATCCCGCAAGCTTCGGAAAGTTGGTTCGAGTTCTCTTCCCCGGCCTAAAGACGCGACGACTCGGTGTGCGCGGCGAATCCAAGTATCACTACGTCAATTTCTCCTTAGCAGAAGATCAGCCCGACCTAAGAGAGCCGCCGATCCAACCGGCCATTCCCTATCCCGAGGCAGCGTCGTTCTCTCAGACTTTCCAGTAAGCGTGCGTCCTTGTAGGATCATTGGTTCTTGTTCTTACTCGTAGCAGCACTACGAACTCACAGGCTCCTGCACCAAATGCGGAAAAGCCAGATCCTGCGTCCCCTGATACTCAGCATCAGACTCCAGATCAAGCTACATTAGGCGCTTCGCGTTCGAGAACTCACAGTCTGTATAATCAGCCGGACGTATCCAGCCTCGATCAATTGCATTCAACGACGTCTAAGACGATGCTGCGTTTCTCGTTCGCACCGGATCATGAAGAACCGTTTCAACAGGCGGAGCCCCTCAAGTTGCCACGAATCGAGCCGTTCCTACCGAACGGAACTGACCCTGATGCAGCGAAGTCCTTGACAGCTTTATATCGGTCACACTGCACTTCGCTCGTGGAGTGCATACGGTATTGCAAAGAGAAAACCTTTTTCCACCTCTACACGTCATTCCAGGGCACACTCACGATGCCTGTCCAGAAGCTCTTCGCTAACCCGAGCGTTGCGGCATGGATAGAGGAGTGTGATTTCGTTCTCTATCAGCGGATGATGCGGATTATTTCCAGCCTCACTCTTCAGGTGGTGCCGAAACCGGTGCTCGACACGTTACGAAATATCTCGGAGCGACTGATCCCTCATATCCGCGAATCATTCCAAGGCCAGCCGAGACACGTGGTTCAAGCTAAGGAGGCTCCCGCCACAATTTTTGCTGGTCTCTTGGACCGGGCTTTGCGTGTTAACCTGACTGCCCATGCCGCGGCAAACATGCTGTCGAACCCGGCAAACCGAGACATGATGTACCTAGACTGGATCACTATGGTGAGAATACGCAAGGTGGCCGAAAGTGTCCCTACTCGAGCAATGGACGATGTTGTCAACCTCTTGCTCAACGAGATCCGAGACTTGCTAGATCCGCAGAACGTGCCCTGGGAGATCGAATGTCTCACACTCTACGGTGACGTCCTCCTGCGAAATGGTCGTAGCTCGAATGATAGTGCTTCCCATGATACCAGTGCACAAAACGTGCTCGACCGATGGGTCAACTTCCTTCGGTCATTGACCACTCGCTTCCCTTACGCAACCCCGGCAGACGTTGTATGGTGCGTCCAGAGGGTCGGTACCGAAGTGATGCGGGACATCACCATAGCCCAGGGCAAGAGTTTCGGATCCTGGTGGGTGACAAAGTGCTGGATTGACGAGATGATCTCCTTCTTGGCAGAGCAGGGCGGTTTCATCCAGTCTAGGAGCTCAGCCCCAGCCGCGAGGGATTTACCGAAGAGTTCGGTCGTCGCCAACCAGGATGCTAGCCGACAAGGCTCGCGTCTTAGCAGCGGCAGCGACGAACTCAATGTTTCGAAAGCCTCCCAGCCGCAACCCGATCGGGCACCCTTCCCCAATCAGCTCGACCCAGCCCAACAGGACCCCCTGCACGATGACAGCGCAATCGGGATTAGGACTCCCGAAGAGGAATTCCCTATGGACAAATTCGAATTCCAGCAAGACCGCGGCCAAGACCTACAGCTAGGCCTCGATCAGTCGCTGCAGTGAACTGCAGCTCCTCACCCTGGGCTTCTACCGCTCTGCGATCTTTCATGGCTTCGATCTGTCCATATTACCCCTGGTATATATCCTGCGGTGTTAATGGCGATAAGTTCGGAGTCACCTTAGAAAACATGGTGCCCAGATGCTCAACATGATGGTACGATGGTACGACTGAATACGACGAAATACGGTAATCTCGATGGGTATAGATGCGATGTGTCAGTGGAGTTGTATAGAGTTGGTGGCCTTGTCCTTTTGCGGATAAGCCCTGTGTTATTCATACTTTGGCAGCGGCTCCGGTACGGTTTGGAAAGGAGTTAGCTGGCTATGAGAGACGGACTCTCAGATGGGAAGGCTTTGATGTCGAAGCCCCTGATTTACGCCATCAACGATGGTTAGTGGGGGCTTTGTCCCGTACTTAGGATAACAATCCTGATTGTAGCATGATAGTTGTGATACCATTACGAATACTCGTAACTTAGATGACCCCTACCATAATCGCCAATGTCCGAGGGCTCCTCTACGATGCTTGTCTAGTGCATGTATCCAGACCTCACATGATATAGTCTATCATGCACAGTGAGTGACTTTTTATCCACCATAAAGTTGCAATAGTTGCAAATCATTCGGTAGCTGGGGCTTTGAACAAAGCCATAAGCCTCGCTAATAAGTGCCTTTCACCTCGACCCGAAAGCAGTCCTCCTATTGTAGTATCTACCCATCTCACACAAAAGCGCGTCGACACAAAGAGGCTTCTGGCAATGGGCCTATATTTTACGCATACACCTGGAAAGAACGAACTGTCAGCTGACCCTCAAGATGACGCATAATTCTTCGATCGGGTATATTTATCAAACGCCCACAGGCGCACCGCACACGTACGCACACGTACAGCTACACGTTACCACATCACCACGGACGCTTCCCATCACCATACTCCGCCTACCAATACTACCGTCCCCGTACCGCACCGTAGACGATGGCGAGCAGGAACTCGGCGTACGCCAGGAGGGTCGAGGAGGAGGCGCGCAAGTACTTCCTCAACGCCGCTGGTAGGTCCGCGTTCGAGTTCGAGACGGTCATCAGCGGCGGCATGGCCGGCATCACGTTCCGCTTCCTCGAGCGGCCCGGGGCCGGTGGCACGATGACGCGGGCCCGCGCCGCCGCGGCCGCCGCGACGCCGCCCCGCAGGTACGTCGGGAAGCGGCTCTTCGGGGGCTTGGACGTGTTGAGGCGCGAGATGGGTTGGCTGCAGGTGAGTTGATTTTTTCTTCCCTTCGCCGCGTGGCTTGTTTCATCAGTCTCGGTGGGGTTGCTCGCCACACCCCGCGGGCGACCCCTCTCTCGAGAAGTGGTTACCGTTGCTGTTGGCTGAGGCACTTCTTCCTAATGATATAGCAACTGCGATGGTCCGCGCACGTCGTGAATCTCGGGGCCCTGGACAGCGACCCCTGGGTCGGCCAGCCGTATATGGTGCTCGAGTTCCTGCCGTACGGCACGCTGGACGGATTTGTTCAGGAGATGAGGAGGAGAGGCCAGTATATACCGAATCGCGTATTCTGGTCCTTTTTCCTGTGTCGTGAGTCTACCGTTTCGATGCTGTCGCCACTGCCATGTCGAGGGTCGACGTAGCTTGTGAAGTTCGGGGGCATTACGAATAGTGTTGACCATTGAGGCGTGGTCCTTCTTTGGGGGGTCAAGATCACTGTATCTGAAAGGACGCTTAAAAGCGCTGCGCTGATCTCCGATATGCTGGAGGGCTGGCTGTATGTTGTTACATCCGAAGAACCCTTCGGCTAACCGTTCGCAAGTTGCGAGAGCTTGCGCTGCGATGGCCTACCCGCCTGTTGAGCCGAACTGGGCGGTGACGAATGACTTACGGCTCGAAACGCCTCTGCAGGGCATACAACCGCAAGCTCTTGCCCATCGTGACATGCATACCAAGAACAGTAAGGTGTCCCCCTGAAAAGCCCCTTTTTCCCGCAACGGCCTAATGATCTGTAAACAGTCATGCTAGGCGATTTCGACGCGAAGCGCGCGGAACACCAATTCGTCCCCATGATAAAACTCATCGACTTCGACCAGGCGCGCATACTCACGAACGCGGAAGAGGTGGACGAGGACGACGTCGAAAGCTACGACGACGTGCATAACTTGCAGGATTAGTAAGTGGCCGCTCGCGAGGATGGCACAGCTTCCTTTCTTTCTCGTTTCTAAGTTTCCGCCATGGAACGTCGCGGGATGCTGACGCGGCACCAGTCGGTCGCCGGAGGGCGACAGGAACCCGGGAATCGACTATAACATCCTGGCTGTTGGAAGGGTGAGTGCTTCTCCTGGACCTGCACTCGCGCGGTATAGCAAAAGGGTTCCTAACGACGCCACCATATCATACCTGACCTAACACATTTATCACGCAGGTGATGGCCAACGCGCTGAAGCCGGGCGACCGGCTGATGCAGCTCGACGAGTGCCGCGACGCGGTGCAGGACGCGGACGTCCGGCCGGACCTCGACGAGGACCTGCGGGTCCTCATGGCGCGGTGCCTCGCGGCAGAGCCGCTCAACCGGCCCGCGATCGGCGAGCTCGTCGCCGCGTGCCACGCCGCCATCTACACCAAGGACTCGGCCTTCTACGCCGAGGAGGAGGACGGCCGGTTCGAGACCGACGGCTACCTGCAGCTCATCATGCAGCGGTATCTGCACGACGCCGATACTACCCAACTAGCTGGTACGTCAAGTGCATCATAGGTGGCTTTCGAACAAGCCCGTGTCCGGGACCCGGAGACCGTTCGTCGAGGCCGAGGTGTGATAATCTTCTGGGTTTTCATTGTGCTATTCTTTTCCTAGGGTTGGGCCATTTTGTGCTTATGGTAATATTTATAGATAGGCGGAGGGGTGATTAGTTGGGGGATATGTCCGTGGGCGTAGAAGAGATGTTAAAAGGACAGAGAACATACATAACAAAACGGGTAACTTAAGACTGATATTTCATTACATGACTCCCTGTAAGATCGCACCTTGTTGAGGGGACAAAACTGCACATGATAAAATGCCAGGGAAGGACTGACTGAATGTTCATTTGGGATTCCAAACGGCGGCCTTATTCAGCGGCAACGACAGAGAAATAGTGCTAGAGTGGTGTGCTCATCGCCTTGGCAATTGAGACAAGCCACCTTTTTAAGTTACTGTGAACCCGATCGAAGAGGTTTGGGATTGCAGGTAGATCTTGATTTTCCGTTTTAGGATGACCCTTAGTACGGATTTCCAAAAAAAGAATTACCCGTTTGGGATAGCTCTCACAGGACATCGAAAACCACTCCCGTTTCCTCGGGGCGGTTGCGGTTGCAACGCAATATCTCCAAGGGAAAAAGCACATGGTAGTGGAACATCGGGGACAAAAATAAAGTTTCCGGTTCTTCTCCGCTTGGTCCCCTTTTTAACCCGGGATCCCCCCTTGTCGTGCAGCAGAGTCCCGCTTAATTGCCCCGCCATAGCGAGATCGCATCTCACGTAATTTTTCTTCACCTCGGTTCCGATTTTGGGATCGGTGCCTGAAGAAGAGTGACCCTCAAGCTCTGGGCATGGCGTAGAGACTCCGGAGCCAGAGGGATTTGTACATGTATGACACGGAGCTAATAGACTCGAAATTAAGTTCGAAACTTTGTCTCCTACTTGACACGCACCCTTCCAGGAGACCTGCAGAAATTCCAGGTTCCGTCCTGGACACCGCGTGGTTTCGGGCTGGCGACAGAATTGCCCTGCCATCGATCCCGTCAGCCTTTGCCGTTGCAATTGCCTACTGGAGCATACAGGGTGGGTGGACAACGTCATGACGGTTGCGACTCATAATTCCAGCGCCAATGGCTGGATCATCCAGAAGTTTGGGGGCACGAGCGTTGGAAAATTCCCAGATAAGGTTCGTACTGCACTCACCGCTCGCTCATCTCCCCCAAGAACTTCCCCCGTTTGACCGCATACTGACTTTACGCAGATCGCCGAGGATATAGTTCGGTATGCAATAGCTAGACGATCTACCCTTTCGATTTGTCTAATGCCATACCACCAGGGCGAGCTTGGCGTCGAATAAAATAGTCGTCGTGTGTTCCGCTCGGAGTTCAGGCAAGAAAGCCACTGGTACTACGAGTCGGTGAGTCACTGCTGTCCGTGTCCGTCTTACTCGGCTACGCATCCCGTCGGTCTAACAGGATGATGGGGTTCACCCAGGTTATTGGAGGTTTACAAGAAGTTACGGAGCATATCCGCGGCGACAAGCGACGAATGCACGCGAAATACGCTCCTCGACGAAGCTAAGGGACTCGTGTTGGACGTATGTAACGAGCACGTCTATGCCACGCAATCCTTTATCAAGAACTCGGATATACGGTCGAAAGTCTCCAAAGATATTGAGGATGACTGCCAAGAGTTGATTGACTATGTCATTGCGGCGAAGCGGTTCAACTTGGAAGTCAACGCAAGATCGAAGGACCGGGTCGTGAGTTTTGGAGAGAAGCTGAGCTGCAGGTTCATGGCTGCTATGTTGAGAGACAGGGTTTGTTAAGGGAATACGGCGATTGGGTATGGATAACTAACATTTGGAACAGCATGTCGAGGCGGAATATGTTGACTTATCAGATGTCATGCATTACGACAGCTCGGATCGGTTGACCCCGGCGTTTTACAGGGACGCGGCGGCTATCTTCCGGAAAAGGATGCTAGCCTGCGAGGATAGAGTGCCGGTAGTGACGGGCTTCTTTGGGACTGTGCCGGGAAGCTTGATGGATGGAGACGTCGGGCGCGGCTACACCGATTTATGCGCCGCGTTGATTGCCGTAGGACTCAGCGCGGAAGAGCTGCAGGTATGGAAGGAGGTGGATGGCATCTTCACTGCGGATCCGACGAAGGTACCGACGGCGAGGTTATTAGCGGCCATTACACCCTCTGAAGCGGCCGAACTTACGTTCTACGGTTCCGAAGTCATCCACCACTTGACCATGGACCAGGTCATCAAGGCTGAACCGCCCATACCCATCAGAATCAAGAACGTCAAAAACCCCCGAGGGAACGGAACTATAGTCGTTCCGGACCCGGTACAATCCCCGGCGCAGCAGATCAAGAGATCACCTCCGTCGGACCCCTCGCTACGGAAGACCCCGAAACGGCCCACGGCGGTCACGATCAAGGACAATATCGCTGTCATCAACGTGCACTCCAACAAGCGGTCCATCTCTCACGGTTTCTTCGCCAAGGTCTTCTCCATCCTCAACAGCCACCAGATCTCCGTGGACCTCATCTCCACGTCGGAGGTCCACGTCTCCATGGCCATCCACGCGGCCGGCGCGTCCGCTAGCCACTTCGAGCAGGCCACGAGGGAGCTCGAGGAGTGCGGCGACGTCAGCATCCTGCGCGACATGGCCATCCTGAGCCTCGTGGGCGCCGAGATGAAAAACATGATCGGTATCGCAGGTCGCATGTTCTCGACGTTAGGAGAGCACAACGTCAACATCGAGATGATATCACAGGGTAGGTTCCGCGTATTTTTCTTTTCTCATGCCCGCATGATTTGCTTATGTGTCGTCGCCGGCTTCGGCTTGCTAATTGACGTGTGTGAAACAGGTGCCAGCGAGATCAATATCTCGTGTGTTATTGATGCCAGGGAAGCCACGAGGGCCATGAACATACTACATACGAATCTTTTTACCTTCCTCGAATAGAGTCGCGAGTTCATGTGCATTTATTCCCGGCGTTCCGGTGACATGCATTTTGCGACTTTTGTGAGGCTATCTATGGGTGTTGGTAGAGAGGAAGGGAATCGAAAATACCATTGGTCGCTGGGGCGGCTACCGACCGAAACAGGGAGAAATTTGCCGCGTCTATTTTGCGTAGCATTGAACTTCATGACATGCACTGCGAGGAGGCCCTATCTTGACGGTACGATGGAGGGTGCGGTGTCGGCTGCTGGTAGGCTGTACAGGGGAGGGTAGTGAGCGGCACACCCGACCAGAATATGGGCCATCTCCCGCGCTGTGTTCCAGGTCTACCACTTAGGCCGCGTGGGGCACGATTCTCCGGCTGCAAAGCTCGCCCAGCATTCAGTATCGAGGAACGCCGGCTCTTTAGCACCTGCCGACGCCCTGACAGCATCCAACAGATACCGACCTCTGGGCGCCACCTTACCTCGGGCATGTATAAGAGGCTATGTGTACGATACGCCTGAGGTCCCTGAATACCGGAAACGCCACTGGCCCCAAAGTTATCAGGACATGAGCCCCCCGGTAGACTGGAGGGCACGGGCGGAAGCCCGAGAATGGAATTTTTAATAAACAGAATTACTACGTCGGTGTGAATAGAACTTATGAAAAAGTCCATCAAACCAAACAATCCATCATGAGAAGATGCAAGGCGGCTACTATCAAGTGTGTGTGTAATGTATGCGTCCATGGTATTGTTATTTAAGCAAACGTAAGACTGGTGGGACTACTTAAAGCAGGTTGTTCATAATTAATAATATATGCCTTCTTGAAGTCACCCGTAATATGGCAGGCATTGGCAGGTGAGGCTCAAATGTACCAGGTACTTATGTAGGTACTACAGCACAGTAGTACTTTTAGCCTGGGGCAGACCTTAGCCCTTTTATTGGCTGATGCGTGGGCCCGCTTTTCCTGTGAGGCTACCCTTGGGCTTGGCATCTTAATGGAGTGACGCCACCCCACCAACACTGTGAGCTCTTCTACTGTTCTCAATCAACATCCGTGTTGCGACAGATCTTTCCAACCTGCGCGTCGACCCAGTTCCGATTTCCGCTACTCTATCGTACCGTATATCGCAAAGATGCCGAAAGCGGAAGTGGGCTCGACGAAATACCTGAGCAATAAGTTGAAGGCGAAAGGCCTTCAACGGCTTAGATGGTAAGTTCTCTTCACCTCCTAAGAAGCCATCGTTTTCTGCACAACTATTGCGCCCGTACCTTGCGCAGGCAACTATCTTGTGCTTATAACATCACCATTGATGTCTTATTGGACCTCCGCTAACCTCGAGTGTAACAGGTACTGCCAAGTGTACGCTCCCTCGTATCACATATGCTCTCTACAACCTGTTAACGCTGAATTGTCAGATGCGAACGCCAGATGCGCGATGAGAATGGCTTCAAATTGCATACGCAATCCGAATCGCACGTGAGTGGGATGGAATCTCGGAACAAGATGCAGACAAGCCTAACATCTTTGCAGGTCCGGCAAATGATGCTGGTGGGCGAAGACCCCAAGAAGTTCATCAACGAATACAGCAACCAGTTCAAGAAGGACTTCCTCCAGTTATTACGCACCAGTCATGGCGAGAAACAGGTCCATATCAATCATTTCTACCAAGAGTACATCCATAACAAGGAACATATACACATGAATGGTGAGTGTGACGAACATGATGTAACCTTAACCCGAAATAGGGCAAAGCTAACGGATCCGTAGTATGTACGCATTCTCACAGTGTTACGCTCCGGCGCCTTTACCCTACTCGATGCTAACGCGTAATAGGCCACGAAATGGCCGTCCTTAACCGAGTTTGCCAAGTACTTGGGACGTGAGGGCATTTGCAAGGTCGAAGAGACAGAAAAGGGCATTCACATTGCATGGATCGACGACTCACCAGAGGCCCTCCGGAGAAGAGACGCCGTTCGCAGGAAAGAGATGCAGGACAAAGGCGACGAGGAACGGGAACAGAGGATGATCAAGGAGCAGATCCGACGAGCTAGGAAAGAAGCAGGCGGCCGAGAGGACGAAGATGCAGATGATGCTGAAGCCCGCGAGCTCAAGCGGCAGGAAGGCGAGAAGATCAAATTGGCTTTTGGTGCCAAACCGGCAGCGCAACCACAGAATGACTCTTCCGGATCGCCATATCCAAATCCGTCGGAGTCGCCAGAGGGAGAAGCTGCCGATAAGAATGCTACAGCGACCACACTTGCGCCGGAGGCTCCGGCTGCAGAAAAACCGGCGGCTGGTCCGGTGTCGCTGAAAATGGTGGCGAAACCTCAGACGAAGAACGTCTTCGCGGCAGCGAAGAAGAACGCGCTAGCAGGCGCCCAAAAGAAGAAACCCGCATTCGAGCAGCCGAAGAAGATGAGCGAGGCTGAGCGAATCATGAAGGAAGAAATGGAAAGGAAGAGAGCTCGAGGGAACTCTGGTTTCGGCGACTCCTCACATAAGCGCCAGAGGACGTAGCAATAGGCTTCAAGATTACGACAGCGCGGTAGCTGTTGTTGCCGCATAGCGAAGGCGTTCAGGTTCGGCATGAATGGGAATATGCATTGGCCGTCGACGACGGTGCCATGCCTACTGGGGCTGGGAGATAGGGGGGGGGCTAACTCAATTGATACGGCTATTGCATCTCATACAGAAAATACGGTCTTGTGCATCGTTGATGATGTCGATATGTAGTTCCTGGTGATTTTCTATAACTGGTAGGCACCTACATAAGAAGTGGCACATGCCATGTTGCGTCTTCGAAGCATTCTAGAAGATCTTTAAAACCAGCCCGGCATCAGCGCATCGGTAGCACTCTCGCTTCTCCAATGGGTTCCATCATCATTACATAGAAGGGTTTGGTCATCTCTCATATCGCCGGGGTCTTTCTTTCTTTTTCTCTTGTTGCCTTTTCCTTTCCGTCATATATTACACCGATTCCTAGTTATGTAGATTTTGAAACTGGATGCACCACCCACCAGCCAAACGACGTTATCCATGTTTCGCAACCGACTCCAGAAAGCGTCTAAGGCCGACGCGGCATACTCCTGAAACAGACGAATCCGGGAACCGCCCGGGACCAACCAGACGCGGTGGCGCGTGTGCGACTCTCTTTTTGGCCACACATCGAGGCGGTCTGGACGTAACTTGTACTCAGCTCTTCGCTCGCTTTATCGCTCGGAAAGTAGTGCCTGCTCAGCCTTCTTTATCAAATATGGATGCCGACCAACGCAGGGGACGATATACCGTATTTGCCCGCCCCCGAATATAGGGGTGTTTTTCCGTTTCCTCCCCCAAGGAACGTTTCGCCGGGGAACTCTTCGTGCTCGTTCGCGCTAGCCTCACCGGCTGGCTGGGATTACACAGGGGGCTTGTTCGGCGCGCGGAAAAGCTGGCTGGGATCAACCTTCTAGCACGGTTCCGGAGGCGCTCGTTGACCGGGGTGGCACGAGTTCCTGGAGAAGGGACTCAGGCGAGTCACATAGCTCACCCCACGAAATACCAAAAGCGGGTTGGTCAAGTTCAAAATTTTCCTTTCCTTTTCTCGTGACAAGGCTACAGGCTTCTCCTTTTCTTAATTGCGGAGCTACATGAAATGCAAAAGATTCTTCAAGGAACTGTTAGCAAAGTCGTGGAAGCAAGTGCGGCTCTGACGCATCCCAGAGACGTCGCGATGACGGGCAGGTTTCTTGTCCTGCAGAACTGCGAGCGGTTCCGCCAAGAACATGACCAGTTCCTCGCGGTGGTCCCGTGTCTTTAAGTGTATAAGTGCGGTCGAAATGGTAGCAATCTGCAGATGAGCAAACCACATTACGTATTGTATCGGTTTAAGCTTCCCCAACTTGGGATGACAGCAGCCGGATAGGTGCCGCTAGTAAGCTGTCCTGCCCATCATATCGGACTTGGTTAGAGACGATTGGGCAACATATGGAGTAATGCTCTAACTAGCCCCGGTCAGATAATTCTTCTCTCGCCGAAGACCGTCTCTTTGGGGTAGTACACAGAGGTGAGTGTAACAAATCAGGGAAGCCGGAGTAGGGAAGCCGACAATGGTAGAATTACCTGTCACCTCTGATATATATAAGGGACGGTCAGCACAACCAACTACAACGTCGACGCGGGGGACGGAGGGTTCTCGACCTGGAGAAGCATTTCCCCTGTCGAAACGATGTGTATGCATTATGAGCTCACAATCTTTCCGAGGTTGGGGTCGTCACTGCTTGCTACTGCTGCCCTTGCTTCCTGCATTGCATGGCCGGGTCCAATTTGAAATTAACGTGGTTAAGCTGATCGGCTACCTATCGCGTCTGCTTGGACCCGGCCACGCCGTTCGTCCCGAGCCTACCGCCCGCAACAACGGTCAGAGTCGAGACCTTTCATATACGTATTATCTTGTTATCCTCATCAAGATATCCTTTATGAGCAGGGCAGGAGCCGAAGAAAGTCTTGATGTCTCCCTCCCAGAGGCGCGACTTATAGCATGTAGATAGCCCAGAACGTACCCAGCTAAAAAAGACAGGCAGCTGTGGGGAAACTCCATTACCAAAGTACAAGTACCGATGTATCAACTCATTAGTCTAGTACGTACTTACGTAGTTAGCGGTCCCTAGAAGTCCGCCGTTAAAGGAGAGGCGCCCAATAATTTAAGACATTGTGTCAGTAATACTGGCATCGACTGTAGCTAATAATGCTAAAGATAGAGAGCAAGCGAAGAGAAGAGAGAGCGCAAGTAGGATGGAATAGAGCTATATAGCCTCTGACCGATCCCGCTCTTCCATGAACATGAGAACGCAACCCACTTACATATATACATGCATATACGGGATAAATGAGTGGACTTATTCTGTTCGCGATGGGCTCGGTACTCCACATTTCAGACCACGCTTTGTACTTGTACCACCACGTAGTAGTAGTAGTAGTCGAGCTAAAGACGAATTGAAACGGGAAGCAGCCGGGCTCTGTTTATGGCTTGGGGGAAAGAGGGAAAAAAGGGTCCTGGGGCTATTTCCTCGTACCGCCCAAGAAAAAAAAACTGGCCGAGAGGGAACGCACAGCGAGGGCCGAACGAACCAGTTCGGATCGTCAGTTCTACCACACTTCACTGGCCACTGATATTCCAACCACTACCACCGACCGCCGACCATCGCCGCCGCCGTCACCGCCAGTGATAGTGAAGCCCTGTTATTAGCAGCGAAAGGTGGTTGACCTACATTATATTTATTAATATTTCGAGGTAAGTGCCCTGCTCGACGGTGATATGTGCGCCTAGAGAATCCACGGAGACGCACACATCTTCCCATCACCAATTGCGAAAGACCTCCACGTTAGCTAGCATAACGGCCTCGCCTACCGTCTTTGGATGGGTACATGGGTCCATTCACTCCTCTCTCTCTCACGTCCGACTCTCTGGGGCCTGATAAATCAGCTCTCCTCTTCCTCCACAACAACCACAGCAATAAACCATCGTCATCTCTTTCTCCGTTGCATCCTTTCCTACCTCGTTAACCCCCTTTCCCATTTCACTTCCACCTCTTCCTAGGGATTGCGAGGGTTCTAGGATATCGCTAAAGCACGCTTACCTTTCGTTTCGGGAGGATCCCATTTCTGTCACTTTTTGCCTATATCATTTCTTCACTATTCATTGCCGTGTGTGTACTCGACTTCACCTTGTACTCACCCGTCGTTTTCTCCAGTAGGATTTCGAGCAGCAGCACCTGAAGCTGAAGTAGTAGCAACAGCAGCCACCTCGAGCTCAGTCGCTCACTCAGGTTACTCGTTGCGGCAAGCTCCTCGCCTTGCCCAATATTACTTGATTTTGATCCCGGTTTCTGTTTACCGGCCTACTCGCCTCAGCTTTTCCGCCTAGGCTCGTTCGGCTTCACTTACTGTCTCGGATCCTGTTCTTACGACGACCCCTCGGTCCTCAGGCTTCAACGTCCTCGAAGCTCGAATTACAACGATCAAAGCTTCCGACCGCCGCCGTACCTACTGTCTATCGTCTGATTCTTCGGCAGCTAGCCAGCGTGCACTCGTATCCAGTCATTTTTCTGTATTATACTCTTTATTTGGTATACTGTACAATTGCCCAACATGTCGAACCAACCTTCCCCACCGCCGCATTTCGATCGCTACGTTGTCATTCATGTCGCAACCACCTGTGACGAGCATGGCGTCTACGTGACCAAGGATTCTGCCGAAGTTATTGAGCTTGGTTGGGTACTTTTGGATGCCAAGTCGCTCGATGAGGTACGTTCGGGGAGACTAGAGCTCGCACCTCTTTCTCCGAAGCTGCCAAACACTACGTACATAATATCGTGCGCATTGCTGACAAAGCTATCGTCTCATAGATTCACCGCGAGGCTGTCCTCGTAAAGCCCATCAACACCCCGATTACTCCCCTTTGCAGTAAGCAGCACCTTCTTTCCCCTTCATCGCGGCTTTGTAGCTGTACCTTGGGGAGATTTCTGTACTAAAATCGCCGCCGCCTTGCAGCTAGCCTGACAACCTTGACGTGGGAACATGTCCGGAATGCGGGTACTTTCCGAGACGCAATCAACCGCTTCGACGCCTTCGCTTCCGAGCAGTTGACCTCACAGAACCTCGACTTCGTCTTCGTTACCCTAGATGCCTGGGATCTACGCGTTCAGCTGCCTCGCGAGGCCCGCGACAAAGCTGTTGTACTTCCACCTTATCTTCAGCACTCGCGCACCTTCGACCTGCGCACCGAGTACCAGCGATGGCAGCAACATCATCCCGAGTCTCTTCCCTTCGGCCCATCTATGCTATCCAACATATGTGCCGCTCTGGAAGTCGAGCCGGTTCAGGCGAGCGCTCCCATCAAGCACAACCTGCCGTTCCATCTACAGGCCCTTGCTCCGGCATCGCCTCGCCGAGCCTTAGAAGAAGCCGTCACTCTTGCCCGTGTCCTTCGGGGCTTGATTAGGAAATCACAGCCGCCTCAGGACCACCCTGACGTACTCACACGCCCTATGGATGCTCGTGCCGACGTTCGGGCTTTCCTCTCGGAGAGGAGCAAGGTCTTGCACATGTCCGGGCTGCCGCATGACACTACACAGTCGGAGCTTGAGAGCTGGTTCACTCAATTCGGCGGTCGCCCCATTGCCTTCTGGACTTTGCGCACCCCTGAGCAGCATAAGCCCACGGGTACCGGCTTTGCCGTCTTCTCGTCTCATGAAGAAGTACGTACAAAGCGATGTTCAATCAATATGCCACGTCCCGATGCCGTTGCAGGCAGCCCCACCTTTCCGCGGGCGTCTTGCCTTTTTGCTTCCTCTTCCATCCGAACTCGGTAATGCTAACCGCTTTACTGCAGGCTGCAGAGAGTCTCTGCATGAATGGACGCGCCCTCAACGAGAAGGCCATCGAAGTCTCCCCCTCTTCAAGCCGGGTGCTTGACCGTGCCGCTGAGATCCTCACGCCTTTCCCCCCCAGCAAGAACCGCCCGCGCCCCGGTGATTGGACATGCCCTTCATGTGGCTTTTCCAATTTTCAAAGGCGTACTGCTTGTTTCCGCTGCTCATTCCCTGCGGTCAACTCTGGGCCTCAAGGAGGTGGGGACATGGGCTATGGCTACGGTTACGGACCGCCGGCCATGATGCCTCCGCCTCACCACGGTGGCCACCATGGAAACATGGGTCACGGTGGAGGCCGCATGGGTGGTAGCGGTGTGGTTCCGTTTCGAGCCGGAGACTGGAAATGTGGCAACGAGGTCTGCGGTTACCACAACTTCGCGAAGAACGTCTGCTGTCTTCGCTGCGGTGCTAGCCGAGCTGGTGCCGCTGTTGTTGCCGATTCAGGGTATCCTTCGCCGATGGATAGTGGATCCAACTACGGAATGGGCTCCGGCTCCATGGGTGGCACTCCTGGTCCTGGACCCTTCGCGTCCGCCGCTGGACCTTTCGGAGCTTCCGGTGGCTACGGCCAGCATTTCGGAGGTCCTCCTAGCACTTACGCTTTGCCTTCTGGCATCGGCGGTGGCGGCGCCCCATACCCCTCGTTGAACACCCACTTCGGTCCTGCTCCGGGTTCCCACTCTGCTGGCCCGTTTGACAGCCGCGCTGCTGAGGCCGCGTTCCAGTCTGCCGGCAATGGCCCTGCTTCGGCTGGCCCGTCCAACAATTTCTACTCGTCCCAGGGCGAGAATGACCCATTCGCGTTCCTCTCCTCGGGTATCGGTGGCCTGTCCGTCAGCGGTAACGAATCTCGCCAGAATGGTGCTGGTGCGCCTCCCAGCAAGTCGCCTGCTTAAAGATTTAACTACCAGAACACACCCACATAGATGGCATCCCGTTATGCCATTGATTTTCGGAACGTATATGGAATTGAGCAGTGCAAGATAGACGCCCAGTGGCCTTATTATACCTTGGTAGTACTTCTCTGGATTTACGATGCCTCGGCCTACGTAAACTTTGGAAGATCCGGTACAGGGGAGTCAAGGCTGCGCGGTCTGGATCGGCGGGGTGTTGTGCGCGGATACAAAAGTTTAACTGGATCTTTGAGGAGGGTTAGAAATATAAACAGGGCGAATTCCCGACAACGGAGTCTTAGGGACCCGGATGGTTGACGATGGCGGTGGAGTTCTCTCTCTCTCTCTCGACTGGATGTTCGGCCATGTCTCAGCTATACACTTGATGTTTCGACTCTTACCCGGGTGGACCCGTATCTGTACATGGATGGACTTTGTGTGGACTGGATGGAATAGTGGTGCATAGCGCAGGGAGTGTGTAAAAGGTTATATCCTGGCCGGCTATCTTTTCAACCGCCAAAGTTATTGTATTTCTTCTCTTCTCACTATTGCTGCAGCTCCTTTTCCTTTCGCCGCATGTCCTTCCCTCATATTTCTCCTCTCGATACACTTTCCTCATTGTCCATCATTCTTTGTTGTTGTCATTTGCAGAAAAATCACCGTCTTCGGAAGGGCGGCCATGGTGCCTAGAAGGGGAGGCAGGGGAGTAAGGTCTTGTTACTTGGCAGGCTGGCTGGTTGGAAAATGCGGAAAATGCGGAAAGGGTGAAGGGCGGCAAACTTGTTATCCGGGCTTTGATCGAACCCCAAATCTCTCTCCCGTACGACAACTGGCTTTTGCCCGCCCGACCTATAAGATTCTTCATCGGCCCTGCCATGTATCTACATTCTGTTTGAAGGGGAAGGAGAGGGAGGTACTGGCGTTGTTGAGGATATGTCTGTGAGGTAATAAGCCAGGAGGGACGAGACATAGGGAGAGGGCGGACGATTTTATACTAGCCACATGGATGGTAGGGGGGGGGGGGAAGGCAAAATACGTGGAAGAGACATATCTGCTCCTGTTCATGTTGTCGTCGTGAATGATACATGTGCTGGACGTGTCCCATCCGGCTGCTGGCAAGAGAGATGGTGTTTCTGTCAGTCCCCGCTACCGTGTTTAATTGCGGACTTAGTCTACTACTACCTACCGGCCTCTGTAAGATCGAGACAGGTAGGTGAGGGGGGGTTAGGGGGTCAGTCATATCGGTCAGCAGCCTACGAAGTATGGATGGGTGGGCCCCTAACCTGCGTTACTGTTACCTTCTTACTGCTGCTATAACTGTTGCGTAGCCGAAGAAATGTAAAAATTCTGGAGAGAGAGCGAGAGCAAGAGAAGGGAAAATAAAATCAACTCTGCATCGTCCAGCTTCACTTAGGTCTTGTTGGGAAGGGGCGAGAAAGGGGGGAGGGGGGGTGTTTGAGGGATCCTGATACATGCTGAAGCCGATCTCTTTCCCCTGTGGACCCTCAATTGTCAATGCTAATCACAAGGAGTAAGCACGTACTCGCTGAGGCTAACTACTTAAGTCCATATCGAAGGCCGAGAAGTCACTGTGCAGCTTACAGTAACTAGCTTTCCGCCGATAACCAGGCTGGAAGATTCACCCCATGAATTCCATGATCGTCGCTCGGTAAAGGGGCTCTATAAAAAGATGACGTGCTTAATAACGCCTCGAAGGCTCCTCGTGGGCTAGAGGGCTACCCTGGAAAGGGGGCCATCTTAGTAAAAGTGGCTACGATCATATATCAACTCATCCCTCAAGTCCCAGTCCCGTCAAGGCCCCTACGCTTCGGTATGGCAAAGCTGGCTGTGGTTCGCTGGAGAAACGCAAGCTACTAGGTATAAGTGACGAAGAACTTCATAAATGATATCCCTCAAAACTTCACTAAAGGTCTACTATGCTTCAGAGTGGGAAACCATTGCAGGTCCGAAGGATTGGGGTTCATCGCAGTCAAACTCAGTTTCGTTATCTAGCTACGTAAGCTAACAATAGGAAAGGGAAAACATTCATTAGCTAGCCACTGTTCTGTGGAATTCAATCGCCATGGACCAAACTCATGCGGACATTATCCATAGCCACCAAGAGCATCCTCCGCTCATTACGACCGCCTATCAACGTCCGCAGCATGCACAAATGGTTGTTAATGAGATCAAATTCCATGATCATCTTCCTTTTCCGTGGCCAGGAACCTCTAGGCGAAGGGAATAGGCCCTGTCGAAGAGAAAATGACAAACAGTAAAGGGTGAGTAGCGAAAAGGTTGATGGCTCCCGAAGGCATCCAGAATCCGCACCGCCATGGTCAGCCCAACCTCACGCAACAGGTTATGTGTGGCCGGTAATCCGTCTTAATCGGTTGCTACCTCGGACTCCTCCTACTCGTCGCGCCTCACGACGTAAAACGAAAGCCGGCTCGCATACCTTCGATGACGGGATTCCAATCCTCGTCGTCAAGCCAAGCATCAGCCGGCTCCCACACAGGTATGTCCTCGTAGACGGACTCGGTTTCGTCTTCTTCCTCTTCCTGGGAGTCGTCCTGGGAAGCGGTATCGCCGGGAAGGGGCGGGGGCTTGACGTAGACGGGCGGAAAGTCGAAGGGGCGATCCACCTGCTGCTCGGGCTTATGCTTCATGTCGCAGTCGGGCTTCCAGGCGTCCTTAAGACCGGATAGGTCCGAGAAGGCGGAGTTGACGGACAAGGTCTCGGCGTCACTTTCCGAGTCGTCGTAGTGCTCGTCGTCGGCGTCGTTTCCGCTCTGCTGTGGCAGCTGCTGCTGCGGGCCGAAGATGAAGGGGGCGGGGCCGTTCCAGCCGCCCACCTGCCGCCGCCTGACGCCGCCGAGGAGGGGCCCCTTGGCCAGGTTGCGCCTGATCTTCCTCAGCTTGGCCTCGCGCCTCGCCCGGCGCTCCTTGCGGCGACGCTCGGCCTCCTCGTCCTCGTCGTCGCTCTCGGAGTCGACGTGAGACGCGGGGGCCGTCACCTTGTTGATAATGATGTCCTCCTCGGGGGCGACCTCCTCCCAATCGCAGTCGAAGCGGTGCTCGTCAAGCTCGTCGAGGCGGTTCGCCAACAGGTCGTCGCGGTGGGCGACGCGGCGCTTCTCCTCGTCGCTCAGCTGGTCCCAGCGGTCCTTGGCGCAGTGGTGCGCCGTGTATTCCCGGCTCGTGTCGACGGCCCGGTTCTTGCGCTCCGAGTCGCTCATATACAGCTCGTCCTCCTGCGGCACCAGGTTGCGACCCGTCAACGGGTCCACGTTGCCCCACATCACGTGGTGCATGAGGTGCTTCTCGAGGCCGAGGTGCCGGCTCACTGCCTCCGCGATGACGAGCTGGTCGGGCCGCCAGAGTCGCCGCGGCGGCTCCTTCGGCTTGCCGTCGTCGCCGGTGTCGAGGCCGATGCCCTTGCCCCAGCCCTCGAGGCAGCCGCGGCCGATCTCCTCCTCGGGCACGCCCATGAGCCTCTTGTGGCCGTCCTCGCTACTGGCCACCAGTTCCCTGCCCTCGGGGAGCACGAAGTCGTGGCGGACCTTGAGCCGCAGGAGCTCGGCCGTGGTGCGGTAAGCGTGGCCGAAGAGCATGAGCCAGAGGACCTCGAAGCCGCCGCGCTGGCCGAGCACGAGCTCCAGCAGCGCCGTGTCGCAGGGGCCGTAGCCCGGGTCCGTGAAGCGCAGCGCCAGCTTCACGAGGAAGATCTGCGCGCACACGAGATCCTCGTCCGTGAGGAACCCCGGGGCCTGCATCATGGCCACCCGCCCGGCGTTCGTCGGGATGTCCGTCACGAGCCACAGCTTCAGCACCGCCTGCAGCGTGTGCTTCGGCGTGCGGAGCCCGCTGCGCGCCAGGTGCGCCAGGATGTCGCGCGTCTTGCTGGTGCGGGTCACTGCCATCTGGAACCACTTGAGGGTCGGGACCCAGCGGGTTTCCTTCTCAGGTGACCTGGTGCCATCACCATTCTGAGTTGCTGGCTTTTCCTTACCCTCGTCGTCCTGAGCTGTGGCTTTTTGTTTTCCTTTGCCCTTGTCATCCTTCGGATTCCGGGCCTGAAGGTGAGAGTAGATCTGACTGTGATCAAGACCGCTGTGGACGAAGCGGGAAGTGAGCGAGTCGGGAATGGTGTCCTCTTCCTTACGACCGGCGGGATCGATTGTGCAGAGATGGCTGTACTGCTGATACTTGAAGATATCCGCAGCACCCGGCGCCATGAAATCGGTCCACCGACGGAGGGAGCTCTGCAGGTACGTGTTGGTGGTGGTATGAAAGTCGCGCGACACGCAATACAGGTTGATGATATCCGCGGGCTTCAGGTGCTTGCAGACCTCGGTGATCAGCTCCACGGTGCCGGAGAGCTTCTTGATCAGGTTGAAGCGGCCGGACTCGGGCAACTTGGCCTTGCCCAAGTTGAGCGCGCGCTGGACCATGGCCACGCGGCAGGTGGCGAGCGGGGACAAGAGACCGTCCTTCAGCGAGATATACCTGGTGGTGGGCGGAGTGGAGAACGCGGAGCAGGAAGACAGCGGCGCCCGCTCGGCGTATTCAGTCATCGCCGGCGTCGCGATAGTGAACTTGGCGAGCTTCGCGTCCAGGTCGTCCGGCAGCTTGGGCAGCTGCTTGGTCTCCGGGACCGCCACCAGTCTCGGGCGCTCGGGGCCGATGGCCAGGGGCGTCTTCAGGAACTTGACATAGGTATTACCGCTCATGGCGAGGGACGGATGCGCGCTTATCCTGGCGTTGATGGAGTTCTCGTACTGCCTGATGTTCGGGGTCTGAGCCAAGCCGTTTTGGGGTATGACGAGAGCATGGGTCGGGGTCTTGGGTAGCTTGAGCTTGGAAGGCTCTGTAGTCAACTTCGGAGGCAGCTTCGGGGTTTGCGGGATAGGGACAGAGCCCGGTTTGCTCAGGTCGAGGGGCTTGGGAGGGACGCGGTGGTTCCCTCTGCGGCGGGTATTTGCGAAACTGAGCATTGGTTGTCCAACTGAAGACTGGACGGTTGAAGAGTCAATGAACGAGGCGAGGTCCTTCAAGTTAACCCGCGAAACGGCAGCAGGCTTCCAAGCGCTGGTAGCGACATGACCCGGAGTGCGAAAAGGGTTTGTTGGTTGAGAACCTGGCGCAACCGAGAGTGCCTTGGGGGCATCCGAAGCACTAGAGTTCGGAGGGTTAAGGAAAGGATTAGATGACTGAGAAGCTGACTTAAAGTGGTCCATACTGTGCGGCGACGCGAAGGAAGATCCGGAAAAGTTCGAAGCACCAGGGCCATTACCGGGGGGTGTGAGGGAAGGATTGGGAAACTGCAGTCCAGGCTTCACGTTGCTTACATAGGCTGGCGTGCTGGCAGAAGTCGAGGGAAGGCTCGAAACGCCAGCGGCATAGTTTGGGGTGTTGACGAAGCGATTGGATGACTGAGTGCTTGATGCAGAACTGCTCGCACAGACGGTCGTAACTGCAGGCGACTGCAAGAAGCCCGAAGCGCCATGGTCTGGACCATTTCTGAACGGACTGGGCGGCTGAGGGCCTGGTGTAGTTTTTGTAACGTTTTGGGCAAAGGGATTCATGGAACCCGAAGAGACAGGGCCATGCTCGGCGAGTAGAGAGCCGCTCATACCCGGCACATGTTTGGCCTCAGCGAAAGACAGGGAGAACGGATTCGACTTCGCCCTCGGCTCATATTTCATCTCATTATCGAGCTTGAGCGTCTTCTGAAGACTAGGATCCGGATGCTGGGGGTAGCCCTTGGCCTTAGCGATCTTCATGAGGGCCTCTGCCAGGGCCTGAGGGCTGATGTCGACATCATGTTGCTTCGAAAGATGCTCAAGCTTACGCTTGACATCGTCAACTATTTTGGCGTCACTCATAGTGGGATCTCGTCCAATGGGTGGCTTGGACATGGCGACTGATGGTGATCTGCTGGTGTTTCCTCTAGTGGGGAGGAATGCTGTCTGTAATTCAGTCGAAAATCAGACTGCCTGAGACCAGGGGTTTTTTGCGGGATGAAAAGGAAAGAAAAACGAGGGCCGTATGTGTGTACACATGAATTTGGAAGAGGCCTGCTAGCCTTAAATAACTGGAAGGAAGCGAGGGGCGTGTCCGGGGCGACGATACCAGGTATACGGGGTATAGAGACACGCGAGAAATAGGGGGCGCTTGCCTACAAAACACTAACCGAATCCTATATGCATCATCTGATCTCGGCCAGTATTGTGGTCTTTTTGATGTTGTGACTATGGGCAAATCAGGCAGGAACATGACATTCTGGGCTCCTATTGTTCTTTTCCCCCGTAGGTAGCCCATTGTCCCCCGTATCGTCCTGGCGACAACCAACCAAAACTACTTAACGATTTCAGGGCAAGAGGCTCCTTCCTCGTTGTGGAAACGTGAAGAGCTTCCTATTAATGTTATGCCTGGACGCATTGCTTATTCGTTTAATCTCGCAGCGGCGTTGCGAGTTGTAGCCTTGTCATATCTGCCGCGACTAGACAAGAAGAAGACAAAAGATTGACACCAACTACGATTTGTCATGTTGTTATACGTTAAGAAGATAATAAGGTCATCATAATTTATTGACGAACAATTCATGATACGTCCAGCTGGTCAGAAGCACTGGTTGAACTATCTAACTAGGCCATATGCAACTCCTTTCTCACCAGCTCATAACAGCCAGCCGAAGCAAGAGACTTAAATACGGCTTACCTTGGGCTCAACTGCATACCTTGGTGGGTGTTACTACATGAAGGGCTGCTTTATACTAATATTACGCTATCGTATTGCTCAGTTTTCAATTGTTGGTTGAGGCGTAGTAGAGCTCAGTATAATTGACATCCAACAACACAGCTTGATATATTACGTTTCAGGGTATTCCAGGATTTGCCGTCAAATTTGAATTTTACGGAATAAGGTCTATACGACTATACCCTACGAAGCGTCTACAGACTCTCTAAGTAACTGTAGAAGATGGGATGCACCAATCAACCATTCCGTTGCTATCCTCTAAGGGTTCAGTCTGTTCCACCACGGGGAAGTTATAGTCACATCATATATGGCGTTTAGTATTAAGTGGAGTTTCCGTTTACAGTCAAGATACTTCTGTGTGATAGTGAACACAACCTACCTGGTCCTGCTCCCTGGACAGCCCCGAGTTACGCATAAGCAATAGCACATGGCGAACGAGGATGGTGACATACGTGTAGACGGAAGTATTATTATACCTGAATACGGCTACTATCGTACGCCCTAGGAGCTCAGGAATTAGTTAGACACAAAGCGTAGGTCCAGCTCTGGCAAACACAAGAGGCTATTATATATAGTACACCAATCACATTGCCTATATATAGGGGCCATAGAAATATGCCTGGCTAGAGCATCGCTAAGTACTACATACTCTATACATATTCAGCTTGATCCGCTTCCACGTGCGCTGTAGGCATAGCCACACCACAACTGCTCCAACCATCTAACCTAGTCTTCCATCATACAGACGCCGGGGAAGCCAGCGAAGCCCGTCCTTGCAGTAAACGTCATATCCTTTAGTGTACCGGGTATCAAGTTTAGTCACCGACGTAACAAGAGACTCATGCCTAACCGTCATCAATCCAGATAGAACCACCGCAAGTCGTCACGACCTCCAGACGAAATCCTACTCTGCACCCTGTCCGCCACACGCTCCACGAATGAAAGGAATTCCCCCCAGACTGTTAGCAGAGAGCACTCCGTACCCAGAGCAGATGGAAGACGAAGACACTAGAGGCCAAAAGCCGCCACTATCCTATCCAGTCGCAGGCGCGCCTCTAGAGCCCCTGCCATGACCTCTTCCACGTCCACGCCCCCGTCCACGCCCACCACCGCGGTTATCAAGACCAGCAGGCGGTGGGACGGCGTTATACGATTGCCGAGGGACGTTGCCAGCGCCCTCTGGCAATACAGGAATATCAGAGTTTGGGTGAGCCTGGGTTGGGGGAGCACCAAAGTCACCCCGACCACCTCGGTAACCTCGTCCACCACGATCGCCCCTCGGGCTTCCTCGGCCTCGACCAGGGCTTCCATTAAACTGTTGTTGCGAGTTTCCATTTGGCACTGACCGATAAACAAGGCTGCTATGCTGGAGATGAGGAACGCCGTTGGTGTTATGCGAGGCATGACCTCCTCTGACATTGACTTGATGAGAATGATGATTGAAGCCGTTCACAGCTCCCCGGAACGACCCCCGGAGAGGGCCTGGCGCGGTAGCATCACGGAGCTGCCCTCTACCAGCGCCATACCCGCCGGGTTGTAGCGGCCTCGTCGGTGGCTGGGCTGGCCGTCTCTCCGAACTCGTCTTCGAAGGTGCAACGACTTGCTTGTTGGTGAGGTTGAGGACCGAGTTGGCCGGGACTGTCTGGCCGCGGAACGGGTCGCAACGACCCCCTAAGGTTGTACCATTCATGAAAGCATCATCGCAGAGCACGTCCAGCATATGATGGCTGCCGATTTCGCTGATACCAACAACCGTACCCTTCGAGGCGATGGGAACCTTCCCGGCCGCGTGGACATACACGACCCTGTCACCTAATCGGAATTTCTGGCTGCCGAGACGCTGTTCGGCATCCTTAGGTTGCAAGAGTGCCGATCGAGGAACTCCATTCAGTTTCTTAATATCCATCTTAGAGCTGGCCTCTTTAATCGCATCTACAGCTCTTTGGAGCTCCATGACCACATCGGAGTCGAGCTGCTCGGCATCAAGAGGAACTCGCTCAAACTTGCTTGTTTCGATGCTCTTGAGCCATTGTCCGATCTCCTTGATCTTCGCTGTAGCGACATTCTGGTCTGGCCATAGGTCTGTCTCGTCTAATTCCTTCCCCTGGGGATTCTTGAGGAGAGCGGCGAAGAAGTCGGGAAATTTCTGCATATACTCGATAAGAAGCTTTATTGCGGCAGGACTGAATTCCCAGCCCGTGTTCGATTTCCTGGAATACCCGAGAACCTTTTGTTTCCGGGCATCGAACTTCAAGTTTAGTCCCAGGTTGACTCTCATGTTCCCACCTATCGTGTTGATGTGGAAAGCTGACGTGATCTTGCTGAGAATGAGCGGATGAAGACCTAGGTCTTTCGCAACCGCATACGAGGGCTGGTACTTGTTTACCCGCTCAGCGCGGGCGATGATTGGCCTAGCAAATTCAGGTTCTTTGACCAGCGGAACTGATATTCTGATGTCGGCTCGGTTGTTACTATGCCCTTCAACTTGTACTGGACGCCCGTAGGCATAGTCACCAAGGAAGAAGACACGGGACCCCACCGGGAATTCCTCGTCAAGAGGTACGGCGGCCCTCTCTATGAACCGCTCGTCCTCACTGACAACTTCGTCCACGATGGCTTGCGCGGCATAATCGGTCTCCATGCCTGGGATCATCCCATACTGCTTGATCGTAGCGCCTTCGTCTGTCTTCATGAGACCTTTCAGCATGTCGACATGGACCATCGATTCGACAGGGCCGATGATGATTCCAAGCCGCTTGCTGTAGAAGTTTTCGATGCGGGAGGCTTTCTTATTCCAGTCCTCAATCTCCTTGCCAGAATGATGGGTTTGCACGACTTGACCAGAGCCATCTTGGGCCAATGTATAGTCGAAGAGTTCATCAGAGACGCGCACAATCTTCGCCTCCTGCAAGAAAGGATACCCAACGAAACATTTCTGCCCTAGCTTGACCTTCGCCGATTCTACACGGCTGCGCATCTCTACATCGGCAAGCGTCACCACCATGCTCTCATTGCGACTTTCCTGCTGGAAGACATTCACACCGTGGAAACCTAATGCGGCATTGTACGGTAGTGTGGCAAGGCTTGGGAAGCCGGCCAAGGCGTCGACACCTAGTTTGGCGCCATCCATTAAGCCGACGTAGAGTTCCAACCCATCAGTGGTGGGAAGGTCGAAGATATTTTCGGTGCAATGACAATAGGGAACATCGGGGAAAACCCCTACCATCGAGGAAGGGTACGTGAAATTGACGTTCGGGTCATAGGTAAACTTCAACGAGACACCAAAGTCATTTCTGGCTTTCTCGTCTGGCGAAAGAAGCTCGTTCCGGGGAGCCATGGCGGATAAGAGACGTTCTTCGTCGATAAAGGGGATCTTAACGACGGCTTCCCATTCCATCTTCTTGCCATTCATGTCGAGCTCGAATTCCCTGGGATAGAAGTCGATGATGGGCGACTTGGGGTCTGTCATCAAGTCTTGATATACTGATGGAACGATCTTCTTGCTCCGATCGGGCAAGACGCCCATCAATTGTTCAAACGGTCTGAAGGGCTGGCCAAGTTTGAAGTTCAGATCGGCATTAAATCCCTTTTCCACATCTGAGGAAAGTTAGCACGGGTCGAGCATCCGGCACGGATAATAACTTACCGGAGATCATAGGGGAGTAGTGATAGCCGTAGAACCAGGGCCAAGAAGCAACCCCCCTATAGTAGTAATACAGTACCCACTGTAGCCCTTGAACATAGTTCTCGCAGAGCTTTCTCAGCTCCGTTACCTTATTTTCGGGGGTCCATTCGAATTTCTCGGCGTAGTACTTTTCCTTCCATTCTAGGAACTTCTCCTTGTACTTGGCTTGCATGGATGCTTGCGCTTCCTCAGCGGAGACGTCCACGACCTGAGCCTTGTCATAACGCTTCGTAACTCGAAGTAGCGCTAGATGTCCTTCCTCTTCCTCTTCTTCTTCCTCGTCGGCGCCCTCGGGTTTGGCCGGGAACGAAAGAAGCAGGTGGCGCTGCCCATCGTCATCTTCTACGGTACGCCATTCGATATGAAGATTCTCGGCCGCGTCCTGGACGAATTTCCGATCCGCAGCGTTGAGTCCACTACCCAGATCGAGGGGCTCTGTGGAACGCTTGTGTACGAATTTTCGGATCTTCTTCCACAGCTCTTTCTGAGGGCTCGTCATGACAAGCTTTCCTTTTGCTCTAACCATCTCTTCGCCACTGGCATCTGTCAACTGTTTACTCCTCAGCCACTTCGAGTCAGCATGTTCATGCTCGAAGTGACGGTATTCCTCCTTGGAAAGTTGCTCGAGAAGTAGACCCAACCGGGGGAGGTTAATAACGCCTCCTTCATTGATGTAACCTTCGCACTGGGGCAGAATCTGCTTGTAGATTCGGAACATGGTGGCCAAGGCTCCTTCGTTGATATGGAGGTTTGGCAGGTTCGGAAGGAAATCGTTTCCGACGAAGAAGGCCATGAGAATGAAATCGTCTATAATGCGCTCCATGTCAAAGGGAAATTTCAAAGCGCCCTCTTTTTTCAGCTCCTGAACCTCCAACTCGAGATACTCCCGAACAATGCAGAGATGCATCAGATAGAAGTTTTGATGTTCCAACTCTTTCGACTTGGTCTTGGAGGCGCGACCGAACGTGACTTCCTCTCGCAGGAGACAGAAATGCGGGTCGTGGCTGAGGAGCCCCAGCATGATGAGGTCGGCGTCGAGGCCGTAGAGACAGTGCCGGATGTTAGGGGAATAGTCGGGCTGAGCCTTCGCGTTCCTGATGTACTCCATGATCTTATGCTCTCCTTCTCCGGGTACTTCGTGGCCGGAGAGGACGATGTCGCAGCCCTGCCAGTCGCTGTCTTCGGAAACCTTCTTGTTGATGAAGTACTTCAGTTGTCTTGTCAACTTGGCCATGAACTCAGTGCCCGGGGTGATGCAGTTGCTGTCGAAGGGTTCCTCCTTGGGCAGCTCTACGCCCTCTCGGATGGCCTTCTCGCGGGCTTGTTCGGCATCTAATGCGGTTCGGAAGCGACGAGCTCTTTGTTGGTTCATCTTAGCACGGGGGGCCACGCCGTCTATCGCCATGAAGAAGAGCTTTTTGGGTTTGATCTTGCCGAAGAGGTGCTCGATATAGTTGAATATCCGTATAAACATCTCATCTTCGCTCAGACGAAATGAGGTATCGTGGGAGTCTTTGTGGGTGCAGTTGTGTATGATGCCATTCATGTCCAGCTACGCAGGTCAGTGGGGAATACCAAAAGGCGGGAGACTACAGGATATCGCACGTAGAGGTTGTCGAACTCGGGGATTCGGTTCTCTGCAATAAGTTGAGATATGGCCGGGTACCGCTCTGAGAGCCACCTGAAGAATTTTGGGACACTATATTCTCTGTCAGCATATGGTTTTCGCAGCCGCAGGAAAGCCCATGGTGAGCGACAGACCCCATCTTGTCCAGGCAAGTTTTGTGCGAGCGATTAAACGGAGTATCGACAATAAATAGGCTCAGGAGTGAGAAGGCCTATATTGCTCGGAGACGGCGAGATAAATGAGGAAGACCTGGACAAAGAAGCCGCTGGCCTCTTGGGATGTAGCTGAAAAACTATACTATAGAGAATGTAACGCAAAAAAAATAATGATTCGACCTAACGCCGGCGCAAAATGCATTTGTAGCCAAATAAAGGCAGTGTATAAAAGGTTTAAATACCATGCACATCTGTGGTCGAAGAGATTCAGAACTATCTTCGTCTGCAACCGTCAAGGTCTGATAGTTAAGTCGTGAAGCCCGGCGAGGAATCATTGGGCTTACATAATGTCATACCGAAGAGTTCGTTGGCAACTCTTTGACAATCTTACGGGTAGATGCATGAAGGGTGGTAACCGTTATAAGTACCTATGCATATACAGGTACAAGGTACTTGTACAGTAGACATCGCTGATCTCCAGCCCCACAAGCTTCTCCATACAAGGTTGCTAGCGTAGTACTTTACGCGCACCGCGTTTTCTCCATCACGAACAAAGCTGCACTAACAACTCTGCATAAAACCCTGCCTGTTGTGCCTCACCTCGTCACAGTCAAGCTACCGCATTCCTGACAATTAGATCCGGGAATCCCATTCATCTGTTCCTTGTGCCTGATTCCGTCACATCTGGTACGCCACTTATAAAACCATGGCGCCTGCTCAGGTTGTCGATGATGTTGATGGTTCGTCTTCCTGCGTCGCTTTCTACCTTCTCGAACCCCAACAACATTAACACCCTAATCTAGTGGATATGGCGAACCAGGAGTATGACGAGGACGAGGAGCAGAGACTGATCAACGAAGGTATTCCGCCTCCCCTATCGTCCCCACAGTGCCCTGCTTGACTGGTTATCTGACACCCTGCAGAGTACAAGACATGGAAGAAGAACTCGCCCTTCCTCTATGATATGATTCTGAGGTGAGTTGGCTTAAACGTTGCTATTGCGATTGCAAGCTAACTTGGCTAAGCCATGCTCTCACATGGCCCACCCTGACCGTTCAGTGGTTTCCTGACGTCAAGGAGCCCGAGGGCAAGAATGTCCGTATTCACCGGGTCTTACTCGGAACCCATACAGCTGATAACCAGGACAACTACGTCCAAATCGCCGAAGTCGAGATCCCCAAGTCCGTCCGTCCTAATGCGCGCGACTATGATGAAGATCGAGGCGAGATAGGTGGCTATGGCAAGACCGAGACGCCGTCTATGAAGTGGAACATCGTCCAGAGGATCGACCATCCAGGCGAGGTTAATAAGGCCCGATATTGCCCCCAAAACCCCGACCTCATCGCAACTCTCACCGTTGATGGCAAGATCCTTATCTTCGACCGGACCAAGCACAGCTCCGAGCCCAATGGCAAGCTCAATCCCCAGATCACACTCGAAGGCCATAAGAACGAGGGCTTTGGTCTAAACTGGAGTCCTCACGTAGAGGGGTCCCTGGCATCAGGAAGTGAGGATCAGACGGTCTGTCTCTGGTATGTGCCTCACGCCACGAGCGCTGAAGTCCCTATGCTAACGTAATACAGGGATCTCAAGTCGCTGCAAAATGGCAGCACAACCTTGAAACCAGCGCGCCAATACACCCACCACACTAACATCGTGAACGATGTGCAATACCATCCCATCTCCAAGAACTTTATCGGCAGTGTCTCGGATGATTTGACTCTGCAAATTCTGGATGTCAGACAGCCTTCCACGACCCAGTCTTCCCTAGTCGCCAAGGATGGACACAGTGACGCTATCAATGCATTGGCCTTCAATCCCTCCACCGAGGTCCTTGTTGCAACTGCTTCTGCAGATAAGACTATCGGCATCTGGGATCTCCGCAATGTCAAGGAGAAGGTTCATACCCTCGAAGGCCATCAGGATGCGGTCACCTCTCTCTCGTGGCATCCCCACGAAGCTGGAATTCTGGGAAGTGCTAGTTACGATCGCCGAATCATCTTCTGGGATCTTAGCAGAGTCGGTGAGGAGCAACAACCCGACGACCAAGAGGATGGTCCTCCCGAGTTGTAAGTCTACGCGTCCGCACGCACCGTTTGTCTTGTTAACGTCCTCTAGGTTGTTCATGCACGGCGGTCATATCAACCACCTGTCGGATTTCAGCTGGAATTTGAACGATCCCTGGCTGGTGGCTAGTGCAGCCGAAGATAATATGCTGCAGATCTGGAAGGTCGCAGAATCCATCGTCGGCAAAGACGAAGGCGATCTTCCGCTTGATGAACTAGGCAGGTAAAGACAGAAAGAGGTGGCACGCACAAATCATATCATACCATATCATATCCGATCCGATCCGATTCGAAACCGGCGCAAAATTAACTTGGGAGCTTGCACTCGCTGACTAGGGGTTATGGCAGATCCAGGAAGGTGAAGAAGCGATACCGGAGATATCTTTACGATATAATGAAGCAGAGACATGATCTACGACTACGCGAAGGCCGCCTACCGGACTTCGAGCAGCCGCTAGACCTGCGAAAGAAGATGTAGATAGATACCCTCGGTGTTGTCTGTATGATGTGGGGCAAGCATCGTACTATGGTTTGGACTCAATGTATCGCTACGGTGGATCCCCATAGGAAAGGGGAGTGGTACATGCTCCTGAGATTAGTCCAGATGCCCATAAGTTCATTAGTCTATGGCTTTACCCGCTCTGCATATGATGTGTATTGAGCACACTTCCCGGGTTCCGACTAGCACGCCCGACTTTCAGTTGCGACTATGCTTAGCCTTCTACTAGCCCCGTCGGAATAAGTTCACCTTATACTTCATACATGTTGGGTATCACTGGCGATCTCGAGTTCATCCCAGTCCCCAAAAGCTGCATCCAAGCAGTCGGTCAAGTTCCACCCCTCGGGGCGGTCACAAACCACAGCCTTAAAAGAGTCTCGGTACCTACCTGCGCTGTATTTGGGCTTCATGTCCAAGTACAACCGCTTAGGGAGAACGCGGCGCCGCTCCAGATGCTCCTTTAGAACCGTTATCAAGTGGTCATAGTTCCCTTCGTCATGATCCAACAATCTCTTCCTGTCACTCACGAATCGGACGATAATGGTCGGCCAGACGTCGGGGGGGGCCTCCGTGCCGACCCCTTTTGACGCTACGTCTGAGCGCGATATCCAATGGCTGCTCGGGATCGGAGCACAGCCAGCGGGTTTCTTCCATCACCTCCCGTACTTCCCTGAAAAATTTCGCTGCTTTCTTGCGCGCCCCCCTCAGGGGACTTCTTTGTGGCCAGTGCGATTCATGTGTTCGCCTAAGTAGATCCGGTTCCTCGGGCGCCATGGTATCTCGTCAGGCGGATGCGCGGCAGACAGGAAGCTCGGAGTCCGTCGGAAGTGGGCTCCCTGCCTCCAGCCAGTTGATCAAATGTAGGTATGTGAAATCTAGAAAGGGCAAAATTCCGCCCTGGGCACTTCCGCGTCTTATTACTCTACTGTATTGGCTAAACACTTCTTTGTCGGTGATTTGTCTGTCATCCAGGGCCCCAGGCTGGACTGGACTGGACTTTATAAGACAATTGAATGTAGCCCCTTAGCACGATGAACAAGACGGGTCAGGACAATGCAAAAAACAAAGCTTTGTCCCCCGGAGATTTCGCTTTGATTAGTGGGTCAGTCGCCGACTTAAACCCTCTTCTTAAGAGATTACTATTCAGTTTATGAGGCAATATATCATAGAGAGTAGGTGGGACCACGACACTAGGACCCCTATTAGCACAAGATGGACAAGCCCTTGTCAAATCTGAGATTACCGAGGCGAGAACGGAAAGGAGGACTGTACGAGTTTAGCATGCAATGTTTGAGTTATTTGAGGTCTTGCTCGCAGAACGGATGCGGATAGGATGTGCCTATCTGGAGGACAGTTTTCGCGAGGTGAGTTGTATGGGATATCGCCAAGACCAAGATCTCAGCAAATAAATGGACGTCACACACTGCATGGCTGCACGTGCAAATGGAATCTCGAGCTCAAGCCACACGTGGCTTCTTCCCAAGCTCTATGTAAGTCTCTAAAGCTAGCGCATACACAAAGATTTACCCCACTTGGCCTTCGAAACTCTTTGCTCTCTCTGCAATCTTCATGAATCGGATCCCACTTGATAAGTCAACCATTAATATCCGATACTTGACTGCAACCGACCTACTTGCCTCACATATGATATAACGACTGCCTACGCTACCTATGCAAGCTGGCCTCCATTTACCTGCTACGCTATGGTATCCTGCAAAGCGCGCCCATAATCAGATAGATACCATGCCCTTATTTACAAGAACCAAGTAAAGTCGTTTCTAAAGCCAGGCGTTGAATTAAAGCCTGTGGTGCCTCGTACCTTCGGCATACCAAAAACCAAACAGCTACAGCACGGCTGGCCGTGTACTGTTCCCGATCATTACCTTCCCATACTCCCTTCTCTAGGTGAACGAACGTTGATAGACGCTTGAATATTCCATTCTCAAAGCTGCCCCAGATTTATTTATGGGCATGACCCCATTGCGGGAATGCCGCCCCCAACGTCCTACCGCCCGACTGAGCCGCCAGATTCCCCAGTCAACGATTCCGACTCCGATGTCGACTTAGATCTAGAGGAGCTCGACCCTACCGCCTCGAAACGTGCTTCTTCAATACCCTCCGAGCAGCGTGCACCTCGCATCGCACTGAGGAACCTCCGTATGGGTGGATTGAGGCGGCCGGGGAATCGTATCCGCGGCTATGGCGAGCTCGGCCGTGATAGAGAAGGGGATGGGGATGCCATGGGGCTGCTGGACGATGAGGTACATGGACAGCGGTACTCTGACGGAAGTGGGCATGCTGGCGACGATGCACCTCTCTTAGATGAACATGGCATCCCTCCCCCCCGGCGGCGGTCCTTCGGAAGGGACAGATTACCCTCACTGAAGCTGCCTAGCTTTATGTCGAGCAGCGGTGCGAACCGCGCCGACTTTGACGATGCCGGTGAGAAGGAGGAAGATGACCCCTCGACATCAAGACTCATCGCCGTGGGCTCCTCTCAGTCAACTCGGTTCCCGCCTAACATCATTTCCAATGCCAAGTACACCGCCCTTACCTTCCTCCCGGTCACCCTATACAACGAGTTCTCTTTCTTCTTTAACATGTATTTCTTACTAGTAGCCTTGTCACAGGCTATTCCAGCCCTCAGGATAGGCTATATATCTACTTACGTCGCTCCTCTAGCTTTCGTTCTTATCATCACAATGGGGAAGGAGGCCTACGATGATATCGAACGACGACGTAGAGACAACGAAGCGAATTCGGAAAGGTACACAGTTCTTCAGTTCCTCGACCCAGGACAACGAAATCTGGTGTCACGTCCTGCGCGGAATCGGAAATCAAGTTCGATGCGCAAAGGGCAACGCCGGAACTTAGCCCAGCAAGACCGTCTGGCGGATATTGAGGAGGAAGAGGAGCAAGCCGAAAGTGGGGGCCATGTCGAACGGTCATCATTTGTCCAAGAAGTCAGTAAGAGATCTCGGGATCTCAAGGTTGGGGATGTCCTCAAGCTAGGCAAAGGCCAGCGTGTGCCCGCCGACCTGGTAATATTAAAATGTACTACGCCAGAAGGGACCCAAAGTCATGGTCAAGTCCCCGAGAACACAAGCCCGGAGTCATTACTGGTCGACCCATTCGAGGATAACAGCAACGAGCCAAGTTCTGCATCGGCGAAAGGAAAAGCGACTGAGGTTAGTAAATCGGCGGCTGAGGAAAACTCGTCTGGCGAGACGTTCATCAGGACGGATCAGCTTGACGGTGAGACGGATTGGAAACTGCGGCTCGCATCTGCTCTGACTCAGTCGCTCCCCGTTGAGGAATTCGTTCGCCTGAGGGTTACTGGTGGAAAACCGGACAAGAAAGTCAACGAGTTCATTGGCACTGTGGAGTTGATGGCGACAAAACAAGATGCGCTAAGCAGCTATGTTGATGAAAGCGATCAGGGAGACAGAGGCAATTCTGCCCCCCTCTCTATTGATAATACTGCCTGGGCGAACACCATCATTGCGTCGCAGGCCACAACGATGGCTGTCATCGTCTATACTGGACCACAAACTCGGTCTGCCCTCTCAACTTCGCCTTCTCGGTCGAAAACAGGATTGCTGGAATATGAAATCAATTCCTTGACGAAAATCCTCTGCGCTTTGACGCTAGCCCTGTCTGTCCTACTTGTCGCACTAGAAGGATTCGGTAATACGGAGGGGAACATATGGTATGTGAAAATCATGCGATTCCTCGTGCTGTTCTCTACGATAGTGCCGATAAGTCTTCGAGTCAACCTGGATATGGGGAAGAGCGTTTATTCTTGGTTCATCCAAAGAGATCCCGGAATGCCGGGTGCCGTGGTGCGCACAAGTACTATCCCGGAAGATCTGGGAAGAATTGAATATTTACTTAGCGACAAGACTGGTACTTTGACGCAGAATGAGATGGAAATGAAGAAAATACATGTCGGCACGGTATCTTACGCCAACGAAGCAATGGATGAGGTAGCATCATATGTCAGGCATGGCTTTGTTGGTGCCGCCAATGAGAAAGCACTGGTGACACCGTCATCGACATATAACACCACAGCTGGCGTCACCGCGACCCGGACGCGGAGAGAAATCGGTTCTCGGGTTCGGGATGTTGTGCTCGCTTTAGCTCTTTGCCACAACGTCACTCCCACGGCGGAAGAAGAGGACGGACGAACTATCACTTCTTATCAAGCATCCTCCCCCGACGAGATTGCAATAGTTCGCTGGACCGAGTCTGTCGGACTCCGGCTTGCATACCGGGACCGGAAAGGCATGATCCTCGAATCAAAGGATACTGGAAAGACCGTCGTGCAGGTGAGAATATTGGAGGTCTTCCCTTTTACATCCGAAGGGAAGCGCATGGGCATCATTGTCCAATTCTATGAGCATGCACAAAGCTCCCTCCCCGGTTTAGACACTGGAGAAATTTGGTTCTACCAAAAAGGGGCCGATACGGTAATGGGATCCATCGTGGCTGCGAACGACTGGTTAGACGAGGAAACCGCAAACATGGCCCGCGAAGGTCTGCGGACTCTGGTCGTTGGACGCAAGAAGCTGTCGTTCGGACAATATCGAGAATTCTCAAGCGCTTACCAAGAAGCATCCATGGCTATCAACGGCAGGGATACTGGCATGCAGCATGTTGTGGCACAGTACCTCGAACAAGACCTGGAATTGCTAGGTGTGACTGGTGTCGAGGATAAGCTGCAGAGGGACGTCAAGCCATCCCTGGAGCTGTTGCGCAATGCAGGCATAAAAATATGGATGTTGACTGGTGACAAAGTCGAAACAGCCCGATGCGTCGCTGTTAGCTCAAAACTGGTCGCCCGTGGACAATACATCTATACCATCGCCAAACTCAAGCGCAAGGACAACGCTCAAGACCATCTCGATTTCCTCAGAAGCAAGACGGACTCTTGCTTGCTGATCGACGGCGAGAGCTTGGCCCTTTTCTTGACACATTTCGGAAACGAGTTCATTTCGGTGGCTGTGCGTTTGCCGACGGTCGTAGCTTGTCGTTGCTCCCCAACCCAGAAGGCGGATATCGCGATGCTCATCAAAGAATTCACCAGGAAGCGAGTTTGTTGTATTGGTGATGGCGGGAATGATGTTTCCATGATCCAAGCTGCAGATGTTGGGGTTGGTATAGTTGGCAAGGAAGGTCGGCAAGCTAGTCTTGCGGCCGATTTCTCCATCGAACAATTCTGTCATCTTACCAAACTTCTCGTCTGGCACGGCCGAAACAGTTACAAACGAAGTGCCAAGCTCGCCCAATTTGTCATTCACCGCGGACTTATTTTCGCTGTCTGTCAGACGATGTACAGCATTGCTATTAAGTTTGAACCGGAGGGTCTTTACAAGGTATGAAAATCCTTTTTTTTTTTTTTTTTTTTTTTGGATACGGCTAAATGTATTCAGGACTGGCTACTTGTCGGTTATGCCACTGTATACACGGCCGCGCCAGTTCTGTCTCTCGTTCTGGACAAGGACGTCGACGAGAACCTCGCAAACCTCTACCCCGAACTCTACAAGGAGCTCACCTCGGGCCGCTCACTTTCCTACCACACATTCTTCGTATGGGTCTTTGTTTCGATATACCAGGGAAGCATAATCCAGGGTCTATCGCAGATCCTAACAGAAGTCGACGGACCCAGGATGGTGGCGGTCAGTTATACGGTGCTAGTACTGAACGAGCTGCTGATGGTCGCCATGGAAATCACGACCTGGCACATAGTCATGGTTCTCTCCATCCTGGGGACGTTTCTGTTCTATATCGGTTCCCTACCTTTCCTCGGTGATTACTTCGATCTCGACTTCGTCCTAACCTGGTAAATTGCCCGCCTCCTGTCAACAAGATGGAACGCTCTCGCTAACTGAAAACTTCTAGGGGATTCGCCTGGCGAATTGCGGCCATCGGCTCTGTGTCCCTTATACCGCCATATATTGCGAAGGTAGTTAGGAGGATAATGAACCCACCATCGTACAGGAAGGTTCAGGGGATATAGGCTGAGATGAGTATTAGTTTTCGGGGGTCCGTCTCATCATCCGAGACTAGGGACTCTTTGTATCTGTTATTTTACCTGAAGAAGCATATGCGACTGGGATAGCTGCTTGGTGCGCGCAGCTTTGAAATTGAAGATTCCGGTGACTTGCTACCGGCCTTTGCCAAATGACTATCCCAGCCTAAGTGGTATAACAGCGTTTTGCTACGGAATGTGACCATGTTGTTGGAGAGACCTTGCGGACAGCCTTCCAGCCCCAGCCTTTCCCCGCAGGGATAACACAAGCTAAAAGTTGAGCAAGCTACGAGTGACGTCATCTTCGTATAATTCGGTCAATGCGCTACGAAGATGGGTCCAGCTCTCCTACCCCACCGGGTTGACGTTGCGGGGAAAGAAGGCGATCTTAGTGTAGATGCTCCGTACTAAAATCTTCACATCTTCGGGGCATATGGGGTCCTATGAGATCAGAATCGCCTTTAGGTCACTCGCGCTAGACTTTGGACGCTTGACTTTCATAACATTGGGATCTGGACAAGAATTCGATCTCGTCGAGCGACTGGTTCTGCTTCCCCCGGAACCGACCGACCGGATTCCCCTGCTGTGCGTAGAATCTGCAGGTTGGTACGTGTTCGTGAAAAATTCTTTCGCCTACAGATGAAACTACAGCACTCGGTTATACACGTAGGCAGTATGTAACCTCGTTGGGCCGCCAATCCAACTCTATTTAGGTACCTAATCCATCCAAATTAGGGCCGTACGGCCACTTCCTGGACTATTCCGTTCCAATGCCTTCTTGTTCCGCTATCAAGTGACTCGGAGGATGGATGCTGGTTTATTATTACCGCATCGGCAGATGGAGGAATGTGGGACGGATATGGCGAGCCAAGAACCGTCAAGGCCTAACTTACCGTTGTTATCAGATAGATCTCAATTTTTATAGCTACCCAGCATGATGTTGGGTCTCGGTAACAATCTTATAATGCTGTAGCGTACTGGAGGTACATCAGACGCAATATGCCTACCACAAGCTGAGGTACGCAGGGAGTACCCTGGGAAGCAAGATTGCTCAGAGCTACCGAGGTAGCTTGATGTCAAGAACCGGTTAAGAATGTGCTGTGATGAAATCCAGCCATGGCCAACAGTTCGCAAACGCTCCTAGGCCGACGCTCCGGCTCACCAGCGGTCGCCTGGAGGTTACTACGTAGCGCTAAGAGAGACCAGTGCGATCCCAACCACCTTTTCAACTGAAACCATCCCTGGGACATGTAGTCTAGGTAGCCCACATGTATGATGCGCAGCCGCCCTGGCCGCTATTCAACTTGCGCTATCATCATACATACTAGGTAGTAAGTACTTTACAGTACATCCTAGAGGCAGGTATGGTAAAACGCTAATAATTGGTGTGCCCCGACCGGGGGAGCTTGCAGCGAATATGCAGCCACTAAAAGCGCAGTGACACCACCCGTATGTTGTCATCAGTTGTCGAAGCGACGGGTAAGGATGTGGCAGCGACATTTTTTTTTCTCGAGGAGAGAGAGGGGGAGCGGCCCAGATCCTGCCCTGAAATCTTCGGAGCAGCAGAGAAGGAGCCTAGTCTAGATCGTATGTGATATCCTCATCCGGAAACTGGAACTTTTGAAGTCTCCACCTCTTGACTCCCCCCTCGTACCCAATCTTCTGTAAACCCCTCTATTATACGTACAAACTCTCCCTCTTCGCGAGTGTTCTGGGAAATCTCAACTCAGATTTGGTCGTTCGCATAACCGAAAACTTCCATTCGTCAAGGAACTCTTCAGTTTACCATTGCATCAAGTAGCATCTACTACGAGGGAGAGACCCTCCTTCTTGCCATATTTCCACATCCAGTCTGGCCCAACTCAGTGAAACCGTCGTCACCTCTTCTGTCTTGGCTGAGCTTCCCAGCAACCACACCTCTCTGCCTTTGCGAGCTTGAGCTTCCTGCGATTCAAGACGTTCGGGCCGCAAATCTCTAAAAATTCTGAAGGATAATCGCCGTGACGTTGGCATAACTCACACTTCTCAGTCCCCTTGCTCAGTCACCATGTCAAGTGAGAACGGGGACAAGCCCCAACGCGAAGTTAGGAATCACCTGCTCTTTGAGGTAGCGACCGAAGTCGCGCATCGCGGTACGTATGCGGATGTGGCATAAGAGAGAGCGATATGGAAATCTAGATCATTTGCTCTGAACCTGTCGCTGGAAGAGACCCAACCTAACACTTCCTCCTAGTTGGTGGTATTTATTCCGTTATCAAGTCAAAAGCTCCCGTTACAACCAACGAATATGGCGATCGATACACTCTCATCGGTCCGCTCAACCACCAATCGGTAAGCCAGGGCTTCATTCTGCGACGAGGCGTCATCTTCAATGGGGCTAATTAAGCGTCGCAGGCCGCCGTCGAGGTGGAGGAGCTGGAGCCTACAAACCCTGAACTTGCCGCAACTATGGAGGCTATGAAGAGTAGGGGTATTGGCATGCTATACGGGCGATGGCTGATCGAGGGGGCACCCCGGGTCTTGCTACTCGACACCAAGACCGCATATGGCTATATGGACGAGTGGAAGGCAGATCTATGGAATACTGCCGGTATCCCGTCTCCCGCAGGGGACGAGGAGACGAATGAGGCCATTGTTTTTGGATACTTGGTGGCGTGGTTTCTCGGAGAGGTAGGCTTTCCCTTGCAGCTTGGTGCGATTATAGTCACTGACCTTGCGCAGTTTGTGTCCCACGAAAAGACGAAGGCCGTGATCGCTCACTTCCATGAATGGCTGGCTGGCGTTGCCCTCCCGTTATGCAAGAGGCGGCGCATAGATGTTACGACTATCTTCACTACGCACGCAACTCTCTTGGGTCGATATCTCTGCGCTGGCTCCGTTGATTTCTACAACAACCTGCAATGGTTCGACGTCGATGCGGAAGCAGGAAAGCGCGGGATTTACCACAGATACTGCATCGAGCGTGCTGCTGCCCATTGCTGCGATGTCTTCACTACCGTGTCGCACATCACTGCCTTCGAGAGCGAACATTTACTCAAGCGAAAGCCTGATGGGGTGTTGCCAAACGGACTAAACGTGACCAAGTTCTCTGCCGTGCATGAGTTCCAGAATTTGCATCAGCAGTCCAAGGAGAAGATCCACGATTTTGTACGAGGTCATTTCTACGGCCACTACGACTTTGATCCCGAGAACACGCTCTACTTCTTTACGGCTGGTCGCTATGAATTCCGGAATAAGGGTGTCGACATGTTCATCGAGTCGCTTGCCCGTCTCAACCACCGCTTGAAGACTGTTGGAAGCAAGACCACGGTGGTGGCATTTGTCATCATGCCGGCCCAGACTACCTCGCTGACGGTGGAAGCCCTCAAGGGCCAGGCTGTCATCAAGTCCCTCCGGGATACGGTGGACGTGATCGAGCGGGGCATTGGCCGCCGTATCTTTGAGCGTTCACTGAAATGGCATGACGGTGACCCGATGCCCGACGAGAAGGAGCTTATCACAAGCGCCGACCGCGTTGTCCTCCGCCGGCGTCTCTTTGCCATGAAGCGACATGGTTTACCCCCTATCGTTACCCACAACATGGTTAACGATCACGAGGACCCTATCCTCAACCAGATCCGCCGTGTGCAGCTTTTCAACCACCCCAGCGACCGAGTGAAGATCATTTTCCACCCCGAATTTCTCAGCTCTTCTAACCCTGTCCTGCCGCTCGACTATGACGACTTCGTTCGTGGTACGCACATGGGCGTCTTTGCATCTTACTACGAACCTTGGGGCTACACCCCGGCCGAGTGTACTGTCATGGGTGTCCCTAGCATCACTACTAACCTCTCAGGCTTTGGCTGCTATATGGAGGAGCTGATTGAGAACTCGGCGGATTACGGTATCTATATCGTTGACCGTCGTAACAAGGGCGTCGACGACTCGGTCAACCAGCTGACATCGCACATGTTTGAATACTGCCAGAAGAGCCGCCGACAGCGGATCAACCAAAGGAATCGGACAGAGCGACTTAGCGACCTCTTGGATTGGAAACGCATGGGAATGGAGTATGTCAAGGCTCGACAGCTGGCGTTGCGACGAGCTTATCCCATGTCGTTCACCGGAGACGAAGAGGAAGACTTCATCCCTGGTGTGGAGCAGAAGATCTCGCGGCCATTCTCAGTGCCCGGCTCGCCTCGTGACCGGACGGGTATGATGACGCCTGGTGATTTTGCGAGTCTGCAGGAGGGCCGGGAAGGCCTCAACACGGAGGATTATGTGGCGTGGAAGTTGCCGTAAGTTTAAAGCTCGGGTGGCTCTAAGATTTGAGAACTAATTGAAATCGTATAGTGAGGAAGAAGATGCGGATGAGTACCCGTTCCCCTTGACTCTCCGAACCAAGAATGCGGGTTTCCCGGGGCCGGCATCACCACTGGACGGCTTGCGGGCCAACGGGGCGTAGGAAGATGTCCGGAGCAAGCCGGATCATGGGACGCCTCTCCAGCAGAAATCCCGAGGCTATCTCTACCCCTTTTAAAAATAAGTCAGGAGGATACCGGCTCATAAAGACTTGGATGAATCGGACGTCTTCGTAATCTGCAAAATTCGCTGCAGGGTAATGGATTGGTAGGATTTGCCCGACGCGAAGCCACTCAAGTATGTGGTGGAAGGGACCGACATACCGAGAGGTTGCAGTGTTGGCGACATTGAACACGATGGCTAAGACTTACGACAGCATGCTCGGTCCTTGTACGACGGGAAGGGACCCAGCGGATTGCATAGTGATGGGCACCAATAGCTAGCAATTGGTCTACAGGACGTCTGTCCGCGATTTCTCTCATGTGATTATGCTGTGTATATTTTTTGGACTGCATATGGATAAGACGTAGGACATACATTTTTCACGGCTTTAGATGGCAAAAGATACGATGGCATGTGAGAATGTTTTTTTTTTTCAAGACATTACAACTTGTTACTGGTTGAAATCCCCTGTTGGTTCTAGGGCGGTTATAAGTAGTGTGGTTCAACCAATCAACTCAAAACTATTGCAATTACTGGTCATTATACGAATTTACAACATTGTCAAAAGTCTGCAGGTAACCTGCGTATTTCAAGGTGGCACTTTGTCTAATGGGCGCATGCGCCCAGCCGGGTGTGACCCGGGCAATTGTGATTTAGCCATGTATTAAGTAGGTAGGCTGAAGACCGCAAAACGGAAGAGTGGGAGTCCAGGAAGTACTCAGAACTAAGTTGGTGAAGTCCATCTTACCGTTGGTAGTTTAAATTAACTCATTCCATCTGATATAACTCGCTTCTATGGCGATCTACCTATGCATCCCTATCGTCTGTTTCACGGTTTATTACAGCTGCCGCTCTCCGGGTGCAGTGGGCGGCTCTTACCGCGGATTGTTCCCTCGTCTCTACGGATTCTTCCTTGGAAGATAAAGAAGGGCTCCGCAACGTGCCCTTGGTTACTTATCCCTCCCATCTGGACGAATAATATACCACGCCCCTCGTTCTCTATTCCGCAGGGGACCCCCCGTTCGACCCGCCTTGATCCGGACCTTGACCAATCTTATGGTTCACCAGCTACCGAATGCCACGCTCTCTGCTGCTATTATTATAATTTTCCATTTGCTGCTTGATTGATATGTGAGCAGGGAATGTTCCAATGTGAGATCAGCATTCACATAATCTCCCCTCAGAAAAAAGCCACATGGGCGTTGCTCCCAAGCCAGCTGCTGGTCTGGCACTCTGGGAGGCACTCGCCCCTCTGAATCACAATCCGTACAATGACTGCTACTTGGGCATTTATCCCAGCGTAACACGCCACTTTCATTACCAGACTTTTCATCACGGGTCCCAAGTACGAAGTACTACGCCAGTGGCCCAGTAGTTGAGAGACTGAGAAGCCTTTGATCTCCACTTCTCCAAGCCTCCTCCACATCATTTTATTGCGTACCTTAGTCTCTTCTTAGCTACCCTCGTCGCCCTCAGCCTTCCCCCTCACCTCACCTCACAGGTATTCGATCCATCCCTCTTCTCCCGTACCTCCCACTCAACCTTTAATACGGGGTTGTGTAGGGCTGCCTAGCAATTTCCCTCCCAAAAGAGCAAATCTTCGCTCTCATTATTCTATTACCTACAATCCCTGACTTGACTCGAGCAACCGGCAGCCGACCATGAAGTTATCCAGGTTCTTCCGCCGGAGCAAGAAGTCCTCCTCGGAAGGGGGGTCCGGCGGCAAGCACCACGCCAAGACGTCGTCGTATGGCGGGTACACACACGACGAGTTGGAGCGCGATAAGTATAGGCTGTACAACGGTCGCCATGAGAAATACTACAACCCGGCCCTCGAGCGTGGCAACGTGTTCGCGCCCTGGTATAAGCTGCCCGACGATCTCCTCGCGAGGGTCTTCTCCTTCGTCTGTCCCCACTGCTGCGACGAGTCCTACGAGACTTGCGAGCAGAGCGCCATCGAGGACGCGTGCATGCTCTGCGACCTGCGCGATATCGCCCATGCTGGTCAGGTCTCTAAGCAGTGGAGAAAAGTGGCCATCAAGTTAATGTGAGTTCTTGTGCTTGTTATTCTGACCAATGCGGGCCGCCTTCCCTGGTGCAATGCTTTCCTTTGCGATTTCGCGGTTTCGATTCCTTCACGTGGTTAAGTGACTGACATGACATTCGTGCCAAAGGTACCACAGCATCCGCATTGATTCGGTTCATTACTGCGAGCGCGAGATCGACCTGTCCGAGAGGCGAAAGCGCCGGACCCGTTTCGACCGCAATGGCGTTCCCGAAGACCCAGCCGCTCAGCGATTGCGCCTGTTGTGCCGCACCCTGCGCGAGGACCCCACTCGGCTTGGTGTTCTTGTCCAATACTTCAAGACGCCATATATGCTACGAGAGTCCAAAACTCCCGACCTCGCCAGGACCATCGCGGTACTACCCAACCTTCACTATGTCGACCTACCCGAAGGCCTATTCTGTGACGACCCTAGCTATCATACCCTCAAGCTTGAGGTGCAGGCCCGCTGTCCGGATCTTAGAAAGATGACGTACAACGGTGGCAGCGAACTCAGCTTGGAGGCTCTGAATAGGGGGAACGTGTGGTTGAACCTGGAAGTTCTCGAGCTTGGCCGAATCAACATGGACCCCGCAAAGCTGCGATATGTCTTGGCGGTGCTTCAGCGTCTGCGGGCCTTGAAAGTTTCCGAGACCAGAGTCATGGACGACGAGATCTTCTTCCACAACGACATGCTGCCCGCTTTCCCGGCACTCGAGGAGCTGATTCTCAAGGACGTCCCCAAAGTAAGTTCGGCGGGCTTGGTAGCTTATCTGTCGAGGACAGATGCGCAGAACAGCCTCAAGGTACTTTCTCTCGACCGTACAGGGGTTCTGCCCTCGTCGCTGCACGAAGTGCTCTCGTCGGCGAATAGTATAAAGACGCTTGCCATAACTGAACAAGTCGACTCGGCTTTCCCTGCCGCGAGTACGCCCATCCCGCCTCTGGTCAACTGGTCCCTTGAGACTCTGCGCTACGAGATCACTGCCTCGCCTTCCACCTCCCCGTATGCGAGCATCACGGCCGGCTACTACAACTACCTAGCCTCGTCCCTCTTCGCAGGCGGGCTGCCGCGCCTAGCGGCCATCTACGTCCGCGATCAGAACTTCCCCGAGATGCTCCTCGGTTTGCCACCGCCCTTACCCGGATTCGCAGGAGCCAGTGGCGCACGGCCCAGCAGCTCCAGCAGCGAGAGGATGTTCAGCGCCAACGGCCCGCTCCTCTCGCCCAGCTTCAACCAGCAACCCCAGCGCTTTAGCTCTAACAACCCATTCGCCACGGCGTCACTGCAATCCGCGCTCCCCAACCCCAACTCCGCGGCACCCTTTGCGCCCCGCGGCGCCGCCAACCTCGCCCTGAACCAGACGCTCGAGGTCTTCACCAAGGGCGAGGACGACCTCGACTGGGGCTCCATCCGCATGGACCCGTTCGACCTGCTGCCCCCGGGCGGCGGCGGCGGCGGCGGCGGTCGTGGTAGGGGCCACGGCCGGACAGGCAGCACCGCCGCGCGCCCCATGAGTGGTTACGGCCTCGAGAGCGGCTGGCAGATGGGCCACGGCGCCCGCATGAGCATTGTCATGGGCAACGGCGCCGGCGGCTTCCTGGCGGTGCCGGGCGGGGAGATGGCGGGCTCCGGACGCCGCGGTAGCGCTGCTAGCGTCGGCCCCTTGCCTCGCGGTGCCGGCGGTGACGATTGGCCTAGACCGGGCAGTAGCGCGGGCCACAAGAAGGCGGAGCGGGATCTATGGCGCTGATCTGCTACTTGATGCGTCATGCGTGACGCCATCTTGCGTGTGGATTTGTAGTGTTGTGTTATAGTTTTGTGGCGCCAACGCCTACGCCGCCTTTGCGGAAGAGAGGCTGCGGAGGTGCCTATTCAGGGGACGTAATGGATGGAGTGAGGGAGTTATACGGGAGGGCGAACTAATCGCCTTACCGACGACTTGATACCACTGAAGGGGCAGAGAAGCAGGATGCCAGCCGACCTAGATGCGGTCGACAAGGATATGGTACGATCAAGAGAAGAAGGGACCGGAACCAGAACCTAAGGTCACCAGTTCCAGGATCAGGTGCTTAGGATCTCTTTCTCTTTCTCTCTCTGTCTTAGAGAGATGCTATAATGAAAAGCGGTGATGAAAAGGGGATGTTAATGAGGAAAGCGGAGCCGTTGCTGTTTTCGTCTTATACCACCAATACCAACTCAAACAGGGAGTTCCGAGTCCCTCCCTTTTAATGAATGAACGGCGGAGACGGCGAAAAAAGGAAGGGGGCGGGAGGGGAGAGGGATCTTTATACAACTGGCTAATGTACTGCGGAAGGAGAGAGATTCCCCTTTATAATAAATTGATTTGGTGATTGACTGATACAGACACTTGACCGGGCTTACTCTCTATCCATCCCACTGGGTGTCCATCCATCTATGCGTCTGATGCCCAGCCCGGGTGGCTGGCTGGCTGGCCACATACTTCCATATGTACGAATGTGTGTCAGGTAAATGGATAGCTACTTGGGTAGATGGATAGGTGGTAGTCCAGGTAGATCAGAGGAAACATTCGCTTGCGCTGTATTATACCGCCAGGTGCCTATATATATGTCCTATGGTGCTAAGATGCGGGAAGGAGGTCGTTTCCTATTTCCCTTCGCGGAGAAGGAGAAAGAGCACTGATTGACCTCTAGGTGAGTAACTCCCGGCTCGCTACGGATTGTCGCCCTGGCGATGAAAATACGTGTCAGGGTTCGTAACAATGGCGTTGTGACCCAAGCCTCTCAATATTTACACCTCCTTCCTACTTAAAGGGTAGTTTGATTGAAATTAATTCTCTCGACCTTTTACTCATAGGCCCACCCTTTCCACATTCATGGCTAAACAGCCCTATCATCGCTATGGATTCGTCGACAGCCGTTCCGATTGTCCACTATGGCGTCGAAAACAAGAAAATACCAGGCGACGGGACAGGCTGGAAGATGAAGGATGGCGTTAACATCTGCCACTGGACCGGTCGTGATCGCTACAGAGTGAGCTTAAACTAGCCCGCGTCATCCAACCACGGGGAGAGACGTATAGCTAATTCATCCGCGCACGCAGAGCTACCCGCGATTCTCTACAGCCGATTTTCAGCAGCGCGAGGACGATCGCATCAAGGCCGTAGGAACCTTCCTTGCGTACATCACTCAAGTCGCTAGCGTCGAAGCTGTGAGGGAGCACGGAACCGTGGTCCTGGACACGCCGGAAGAGCTGGTTATCGACCATCACTTTCGGGGCTTCGATATGCGTGCCATCCAGCTACGAGACGTGTCATACGCGGATAAAGGGTCCTGTACCGAAGCCAGGAGAGCTCAAGAGCTCTAAAAGCGATCCGAGGAGAAGATGACCGCCGCCGAACCGGTGATGGGCCGGGGAGTCGAGAACCTCCTTATGGCCTAGCGGATGCTGAGGCGAGACTCCCCTGATTCTGGTGCATCCCGCTACGAAGGATTCCCCGGGGGAAACGAAAAGCGCGGGAAATGGTGTAAGACCATGCGCGTCGAATCCTGCCGTCGCTTCTGGGTCGGGACTGCGAGAAAAGAGCGTGACGAAATAAGAGGTGCAGCTGCCGCACAGCCATCTGACGAGCTAGCATCTATTATCGTCCAGATTCAGAGGGAAGACAACGGCCCCACGAAGGACTGTTTCTGGGAACATCAACGGGACCAGGGAGCCGCGGCGGATGAAGAAATCTATAAGAAGGTATTCAAAGATATTGTCAGCATCCTTGATGAGGACTCCAAAGTGCTATTCTGCAAGTTCAAGCGCCTGTTCCAATTCCTCTTTGGCGAGAATGGCAAGAACAAGGTCGACGACACGATCCGAAAATGGTCGTCCCTGCCGCCCCTTCCGGTTCCCGAGACCGCCCGCCACATGGCGGACGACTTGATCCGTCAGCAACATCCCGAACTGGACCTCGAGAAAGCCCAGTCCCTCGAGGAGCTTGAGCAGCGGTACCAGTGCGTCGTCCATTACGGCACATGGGCGATGCAAGGCCGGACGAGCCCGGACCTCGTCTTCCGCACCGTCGACACGATATTCGGGCGCGGCCGGCCGCGCAAGGTCCAGGAAGATATCCCGGGGAAGCTCTCCCCGGAGTTCAGGAAGGCGGCCGGCCTCGGATCGGGAAGTCGTTCGGTACCTCTTCCAGGCCATCGCTCCCGCCGAGCACCGCGAGTGCTGCGACGTCTTTCAGGCGCTGACCTTTGCTACTCTCTTCGCTCTGGGGATAAACTCGTTCGCCGGGCGCCACGCTGATAAGACGGACGTCCATCACGGTTTTGCTGGGCTGGTAGCACTTCGTCGCGGACTGGACGGGGTATCGGATCTTCTTGTTGTACGCGAACCATCAGCCGGTCAGGAATTACGCTCATCGCATCATGGGCAAGCTTCCTCCCAAGCCCAACGACCTGTGGCTCCCCGGCCGGGTCCGGGAGAGGGAGGAAGCTGGGGAGGCCGCTCTCGCACCGAAATCCGAGCCGGACATCGACTCCTACGACTCGTGCTACACTGAGCCTTTGTCCCCGGAGCCCGAAACCCTCTACGAGGCAGATATCCAGGGTCCCGCGTACATCCCCTCGGACCTACTGTACGCCGACTCCACCACGGGATCCTCGGACAAGAGCTCGGCGTCTTCTTATTTGGACCACGGACGGATTGCCGTAGAAGGCCGGGAGTTCAAGAAGCGCAAGACTGATAACCGAGCGCATGGATTGGTAGATGGTACGTAAGTCCATGGCGAATGAGCCAGGAGATAACTGGTGCGGCGACGCAGTTGATTCCTTGCTGCAAGTTGCTTGTCATGTTGCAGGTTGGGATAAGTAGAATCACAGGCTAGCCTAACCAGCACAAAGTTGTGGTGTGTCTTGTCCGTCCACCCATCCGCTCTTACGTAGACAGCTACTCTAGATGGCCTACTACGTTAAAAACGTCGCCCATGAAGTCAGCAGCGAATACGTGATTGTGGAATACATACCTTGCTGTCGACGACCGTCGCATCGGTTCCATACCTGCTATGCTTAGACAATTCTGCCTATGGCTTATAAAGCCCGGCACCACCCGGAACCTTCCAAGCAACTTTTTCAGAAACAGCATCATCGTATGCAAGGTGTCCTAACGTAGAGCTCACCAGTTCACTTGCTTGGATGCCTCGCCGGCTGTATTTTTATGGCATAGTGCCGGATGACCATGGACTCGAGGAAGTCTCGTAGATAGTTAGGGGTCGGAGTTGCGCTATTACAGCAGTGGTTCCCTAGAGCATCAGCAGATACATTTGTAGTGCATGTGATGGTATTTCTACTCACAATATTAGCCACAGGCAAATGTTAAGGGTATATTCATCTATATAAGCAGTGTAATGTCTAATCTTCGCACCGAAATTACGAGATCCTAGTCACCGTCAACTCGCCCTTGTGACCCCCCTCCAGCTCCAACCAGCCACTGCTCTCCAGCTTCTTTATCCATTTCGCGCTCTCGTATCTGGCCAGGATCAAAGTCATGCGAAGCGCAGTCTCACTGCTCGATACGTGCTCGCCCGTCTGCGGGTCGAGTGGCGTGAACGTCCACCGGCCGAAAGCCCAGTTCAGGATATACCTACTCGAGGGACTGGGAGGCCGCGGCGTCGCCGTCTCGTCGTTGCCCGAGTTCCGTACCGTCGACGCCGTCGTCAGCACCGCCTTTATCCGGTAGACCCCGTCCTTGGGCGCCGCGTTCAGGAGCGCCATCAGCTTCGCCGCATCCACCGCCGCGCCCTCTTGCCCTCCTCCTCCTCCTCCCCTGAGCGTCACCGACAGGACCTCGACCTCGGTCTGGTGGTCGTGGCTATGGCCGTGGTCGTGTCCCTTGGCGCCCGTGTTGCTCTTCGTCGCGTCCTCCTCCTGCGTCAGGGACTGCGCTAGCCCGCCGTCGATGCCGAAGATGACGTCGACGGGCACGCGGCCCCGGTCGCTCTTGACCCAGGCGACGTCGACCTCGAGGTCGCCGAGGCGGTCGAGGCACTCGTCGAAGCGGCGCTCGTCGCAGAGCTCCCACTTGTTGAAGACGACCAGGTCGGTGTAGCGCGCCTGGATGCGCGCCGTGTAGCTCGTGTCCTCGTACCCGCGCCAGTTCTCGACGTCGACGACGCTGACGACGCCGTCGAGTACGAAGTCGCCCGTGTCGCGCGCCACACGGTTCACCTCGATGGCCAGCGTCGCGGGGAACGCGGACCCGGACGTCTCGACGACTATACGGTCGGGCCGCTGGGGCGCGTCGCGCAGTTCCCTGAGCGCCTGGCCCAGCTGCCCCACGAGGTTGCAGCAGATGCAGCCGTTGAGCAGCTCCTGCACCCCCGAGATGGCGCTCGACGACGCCAGCTGCGAGTCGATGGCCACGTCCCCGAACTCGTTTTTCAGCAGCGCGAGCCGGTACGACGGGTTCGCGGCGCGCAGCTGCGGGATCAGGTTCAGGAGGATCGTCGTCTTCCCCGAGCCGAGGAAGCCCGTGATTATGGTCACGGGGATCGGCGCCATGGTCGGAGGTCGGCACCGGGGAGATTACTACACGCGATGAGGGATTTTCTTCCCTTTCGGTGCTGGACTCGGGAGACGGCTCAGCGCCGTTTTGGAAAGTTCTAATGTCTTCTCCCAAAGAGCGCTTGAGCGATCGCCAACTGATACTGAGTTGATTGTGCTATAAACGAGCGATAGCACACGATAGAGTTCTGAAGTAATATATCGTAAGCGCCCCTGAAGCGACTAATCTGTCTGTAATGGAGGGGTCAAGGGGAGCTGAGAATTAAGGTTATGGACCTCGCAGGGGGGCCCGGCGGGCCCACAGTTACCCGGCGTGGTGCTGTAATGACGTAAAGGGGGGCCATCTCACGGTTTCACGGCACAGGGAACAATCAAAAGTTGTATAAATGCGTTGAAGCCACCGAGAGGATTTAGCGCCTAATTATCAGAATTTCTCCTTCAAACAGAGCCCAACTCTTCTTTCCGTCCGTCTACGCAGCTTCGTCCAAGATGTCTATGTCCGCACAGGCACCCAAGGAAAAAGAGCAGGAAAAGCCCACCTACAAGCCCCAGCTCGACCAGGCGGCCCGCGAGGCGCGGAACCCAGGAGGCGAACGCCAGCCGGGTCTCGCGCAGAAGAGTAATATCCCCTCTGATTCCTAATTGACCTCCTGGATTCGGGATCATTCCGAGCTAATACGTTCCCGAAGCAGTAACCGAGTACATCCCGGGGGCCGCGAAGATCCTGGGCACAGGGGCGCAGGACAAGCCCGAGGAGAAGCCCCCGGCTCCGCACGTCCCGCCCAAGCGCCCCGATCACGACCCGCACATTGAGGAGTTCGTGCGGGATCAGCACAAGAGCAGACAACAGCATCTGGAGTTCGATAATTCGTGAAACCACCACTACCCGTTAAGTTGTCCGCAAATCACGGACCGTTTGAATCCAAGTATCGGGCTAAGATGATACTCCGTATCTTGTACTGAGCCGGGTGCAAGAAGGGAAAGGCCAGCATCTGCAATGTTTAGCTATGCGCTTTTTGGATAGAGGGAGTTTGTACTCCATTGGGAAGCATGTAATCCTCTCATAGATCTTCATCCATCTTATTTCGGCCAGCAATCCAAGAAGTCTACTGGTACAGGACTTTCCCCCACCTTAGTGATTATTCATTTCTTGCGGATCACTATGAATACGAGGAGTTACGGGCGAGTCCACCATCCGGGTCAGAAGCGCTATAAGAGCCGATGATCTCATGTTTGAGGCCGTCCGCCTTCATTCCTACTACCTCCTATGTGGCCTACGAGCCTATATCTCGAATCAAACAGTAGAAAAAGTCCCAACCGGCTTCAGCGATTGCTCAACGGAAAAGCAGAGACAGGGAAGACAGCCAAGTGCGATAGATGCAGCCGTGATCCTTGCAGGTGCCGCAAACCTCCGCATTGAGGAAGAGCGGCAATGTGTGACGTCCGACCGGGAGAGGATATCCTACGACCGAGAGGAAAGCTCACAGATGGTAGTCCGCCAGGGATTCTCGCCAAGCCCGGACTACCACCTTTTAGCTCTGGTTCTGACGCTCATCATCTTCGTAGAATGCCATAATCTAATAAGGGTTCAATCATGGGACACTACGCTTGTAATTTGGGTCGGTTAACGGCAGAGGTAGGGGGAAGAGGAGCCTACGGAGATCACTCGGTAAAGGCGGCATGGCAATCTGTTAGTGCCGCGTACGGAGTACTCCTTTCCGGGATCTACTAGCAGGGTCTTTAGGGACAAGCTCAACATCCATGATACGTATTCTCCGCCAGATTTACCAATTTGGATGTTCTCCCAAGGACAATAAACCAGAACCTCAATTCGTTAAAGGCCGTAAGACTGCAGCCAGAGGATAATTGATAAGGATGTTAAACTTTGCTGCATACTCAGTCGTCACTGAGAACCCCTAAAAGTTCAAGCGAGGAATTGGCTCTGTCGAGTGCTTCCTAGATCCTCCTGAGACCTGGAAGTATACGAAAGCCACCGAGCCCAAGCAGGATACCGCCTATCATACCCGTCCGTCTCAAAGCCCTTGGCCAGTTCCCCTCTAACCCTCCCTCTAGACCACCGGCGAAGAAGCGTCACGGCAAATGACATTAAACGCCCCGACCCTATTAGTCTGATTACCCGGGGTATAGACCTCGTCGTGTAGCCTCGATATCAGTCAGTCAGCCCATTCTACACATTCGCAAGGTTCATATAGAGGCTCCCCTGCGTCATCGCCAAAGGGGTCATGCCACCAAAGCGAGAAAGGAGTACTCAAACAGGAAGATGATGGTACAAGAATTCACCCGAAACTTACAGGCCGTCGAAACAGCTGCAGTACGTGCCCTCCAGGCTCTTCGGACCACCGTGCTCGGCGTAGAAGCTCGAGCAATTGGCCGCGTTGCATGCATACTGACACTTGAATTCTATGTACGCGAAGCTGGCACCGTCGTGGAGCGTGGAGCCGTCGAAAACCTACTTTTTTGTTCACCTCTTATCAGCGGACCGAACTAGACAAACTCGGAGAGACCCTGGAGCATATAAACACCCCTTGATGCCTGGGTCTCTAGAGGAGAGATTAGGGGGAGAGAGCATGATACGGGTAGCTTGGGGCGCGCCCGGTGAAAAAGAACGTGAAAACCATTCGGCTGGGAACGCCTTCCAAACCCTGGACACTCCGGCTCCCCCCGTGGGTATGATGATGACTAAGACATGACAGCACGGGGACTCACCTGCGTAGCGACGACATGCTCGCTGGACCACGACACCGAGGGCTCGAATGGGACCCCATTGTGCGGGGACGGTCCCGCCCGAGTGTAATTGATGGTGTAGCCTTCCGTCACAACGGGGTTGCCCTGGGTGCAGGGTACGACGGTCTGCTCTGGTGCGTTCGTGGGATGAGTCCGGATTTAGGCAGTATGGCCCGGGGCGGAGAGGACGAAGACCACGGCTATGGGACCGGACTCGAGACTGGCAAGCTTCATTTTGTGCGGCTAATTTTGGTATCCGGGGGAGTACGTTAACAGTCAGCTCAGGCTAGTGCGTTAGTGATAGTAGAGTGAGATATAGGATGTTGTCCGGGATAAGAGTAGAAGAGAGGCAGCTCTGGATAGAAGCAGGAGCCCGTCAGGTGTATCCTCAATGGCGAGCCGATAGAGTACGTAGATGGTCAGAGGTACCGAACCTCGAGGAGATCTTGGAGATATCAGCGCCAGGGCGCGACATATATACTGCAGGAGCTACAGCAGGGGTGGTTCATCAGACGGTGTACGCGGTTCTAGGTACTGACATCTCGAGCATTATGACCTACGTAATACGTACCTATGTAGGTAATATCTTCGAACGCTCGAGTGCCACTTCTCTCCGGACCCGTCTAACGAGATGCCTAGGTAGGAGTGCCTAGGTAGGAGGGCCTAGCCGACAATCCGTTTCCCGCACAGCGTGCGTTGCACCACCCATCATCACCGACCCAGCAGGAACCTATATATGGGGAGAGGCAAGGAAGCAACGATCCAGGATCGATGCTACCTAGTGCCACCGACTCCTGAGGCGTTTCGATCTCCGCAGAGGTCCGAAGTGCTTCCTCTCCGGCGCGAACGAGGGACGCAGGCACGCAGGGTTCCGTCCAGTAGAACCCAGTATGTGCGTCGGATACCTATTACATGTGTATGTCCTTTTGTACAAACTTAGGCCAAAGGCGCAATGTGAATTCTACCTACAGGGTATGGTTCTTCGCTTGGTGATTGTACCGGGCGCCTCGGCCGATGTGCATTAGCTAGGTAAGTTCCAGCTCTAGTGCGACGTAGGGGGTTTTGGCTTTCCCGTTTGATGTCCCACGTTTTATATTCTAGACGTGCCGCAGTGTTGTTACGTCACCGACAAGTTTGTTCCTACCCGGCCTGTCTATGTCGGCAAAACTGTTGAGCGAAACGGGTTTCGCTGCGCGTATGTTCTGGATGCAGAGTGATTAAACGTTCGTATAACATAAACGGATACAAAACATTGAAAGCGTTAGTAAGAACGTTGTACGATGCCAGATCGATAAGATGGTTAAGGAGAGCCAAAGAAGCTTGTTTATGAAGATGCTTGGACGAGATCTGAACTCGTCATATCCCACTTCCATCATCCGCCAGTAGCTGGAACCTTATCCTCCCCAGAGCGAGTACGCAGGTGGTAGAGGCTTTGGAAAGTGGTTGAACGCGCAACCTAGGTTATTACGATGCTGAGAGCTCCTCAGGGAAATTCACCCAACGTCTCCATATTGCTATCTACCTGCTCATAGCAAAAAAATACATGGGAGAATCGCGATTAAACACCGATCCTCCTACGTCTTTGTGTTAGACAAAGTGCACTAGCATTGCACCTTCGTAGGCACCGTTCTAAGGTCTAGGAAGGCCTTCAGCGGTATACACGTTGCAGTTAGTAGTTTTAAGAGTTACCCTCAAATTAGAGCGTCAGTAAAGCATCGACACCAAGTTGCCATATTGCGAAATATTAGTAAACGGAGAGGTTCTGATCAGCCAACGCGCTTCTACACTTAAGCACCAGGGGGAGGCGGAGGAGGCTGGTCGGCCGGCGGCGGCGGAGGTGCATCGCCAGCGGGCGGGGGAGGAGGTACCACACCGCCAGCATATTGCTGAATCAGCGCATTGATATTTCCAGGGAGACCCGGAGGGGGAGCTCCCAGACCAGGCGCACCCGGTGCGCCAGGGAGGCCCGGAGGAGGTCCCATGCCGGGTGCTGCACCGTAGCCCGAGTAACCAGGGTAGTTGGGATAGCCCGACTGCGCGGCATTAGACTGTTGCCAAGGAGCGGCGCCCGGAACGGACGATCCGCCATTGTAGTTCTGGCCGCCGTAATAGCTGTCACCTCCTCGGTCGTCGTCGCCACGGTTGCGGCTTCGCCATGGGGCTGCGCCACCCCCACCCTCGTTGCCGTGATCGTTATTCCGGGAACGCCAGGGAGCAGCAGCACCGGTTGGACCACGCTGCCAAGGTTTCGCGCCACTACCGCCGCCGTTGTCGTATGAGCCAGGGCCAGCTTCGATGCGGGCTGGGGGGCCACTAGAACCACCGCCAAGTTCTTGCATGAATTGCTACGCAACGTGTTAGATTAGATTCCTAATAGAGGAAACTTGATGAACGCTTACCTCATACTCGCGGTCGACGGCATCTCCTCCCCCGATGCGACCAGCTGCACGAGGAGGACCGTCGTTGCGCCAGCTAGTACCCTTTTGTCTGTCAGGACAATCTCGAGCGAAATGTCCGGCATTTCCACAAGTGCGGCAGACGATGTTGGCGGTAAAGTTCTGCTTCTCGGGACAGTCGTACTTGCGATGGCCGATCTGGCCACAGTTTTGGCAAGCTTGGTTTTCGTCGTCACGCAAAGTACCGTTCAGAGCGGCAAGCTCTCGGAGTTGGTTTCGCTTGAGCTCGTTCTGTCCTTCGGGAATCGAAGCGGCCTTCATATGTGTTAGTACCCGCTCAGGAAGCAAGGCGTATTGGGGCAACTTACAGTTTCAATGACGTTGTGAATCAGCTTCTTGGCCTTGTTGACCTTCTCCTCCGTGTCCGCCATGATCAAACAGTGGAGGTCCTCCTCCTGGTTGCTAGCGTGAGCAGCGTCAGACCGACCTTTGCCTTCCTTCACGGAACCTTTTCCGCGAATGGCGATCTTGGCGCCTGATTCTGTTTCCATTTTCTTCAATGTATTGCCACGAGGGCCGATGAGTAGACCAACTTTAGTAAGAAGAGCTATGTGTTAGTACGTGTAAAAGTAAGGTTAGAGCAAACGTGTAGTGTTAGACAGTGCCAAGATTTGCGCGCCAGCCATGCCCGTGCGGCGGCGGCACTCCTGGCGAGATCCTGGACAAGAAGGGGGAAGATTATGGTTAGAAAGGTTAGAGGGTTAGCAATCTCACTGAAGTTAATTTCCGGATAGTCATTGACAGGCACGTAGACCTTCTCCTGTGTCTTAGTAGGCCGGCGGTAATCCTGAGGTGGATGGTAGTTAGGGATAGTCTTCATGGCCTTCTCAATCAACTTGTGTCGTTCATCTTCAAGGCGCTTGCGGTAGCGGTACTCTCTGGTGTTCACACGACGACCATGGTTGTCGTACTGCGGCGGAGGCGAGGGGGATCTGCAACATGGATATCTATTTAGCAGCCTGGAGAGAGCGGACGACGCGATTCGATTCGCAGCAAGGAATGGAAAACCTACCTGTCACCATCAGCCGGGACGACATCGTCGATCCTCAACTTCTGGCTGATCTCCTCGATTCTCAGGTGCAGTGTGTAAGCTTCCAGCTGTTCGCTGGTCATGTTGGCAACGATAGCTGTAGGGAGCCCCATGAGGCCTGCGGCCTTGTTCTCGGATGCATCTCCCCATCGGTTTCTCTTCTTGCGACGCCGAGGACCATCTGCATCGGTTCCTATGTGAGGCAAGCACATGTAAGCAACTTACGCGTCAATCCCTGTATAAACGGGGAAAAGTAGGAGAGGTAAAGACATACTCGGTTCAGGGCTGCGACCGCGCTTCAAGTCGCGATCACCGTTGTAGGAGTCAAACCCATCGTTGCTATCTTCGCGCTTGACAGGCTCATCCTCTCCGTCGCCACCAAATCTTCGAGACTTTCCTAGAGGAATGTTATTCGAACCGGTGATGCCTTGATTTCTCCACGACATCTTAGAAAATGTCGCGCGGTGCGGAAAAAAGCAGATGGTATTCTTGTGATTTGGAAATGGTTGATGGGAAGTGATAAGGCGTAGGCAGGAAGTTGAGAAAAAAGAGAAATAGCAGTACGGTTTCTCCGCTGCGTCTCTGATCCAAAAGAATGAGGCAGCGATGCAGCCTCGAAAAACGCCACCAAGACGTACAATCTAATGCGCACGGACCACACGCGCAGGAAAGTCACGTGGAGCAATGATCATCGTATCATTGTATCAGCCAACAGAGGCAGCCCTGGAGATCAACACTACTAGGTACCTACCCAAGGAGGAACGCGTACCACAATCAAACCCTTTACGGCAACGTTGATGATACCTGAAACCGGCAAAGCTGCGAGTCGGCTCGAGATCTGCAGTTATGCTCGACATAAAGTGATATTTTGTCACTTATCTGCTATTTACCTAATGTTTCTAAGTAGCTGACCAACAGCCACAACTGTCGCGGCTTTGCATGATCGCCTTACCCGTGCAGGATCTCCAAAGCGTGAGATGGCTTTGGCCATGAATGAGGCCGAGCATAGCACATCCATTTACAATGTCGACCGCTTCTCACCTGATGCTAGAGGATTGTTGGAGACGCGACACGAATATATCGATTAGTGCGGCGCTATGAGAAAGCCTATCTAAAGAATGAGAGGCCGGAGGATCTATCACTAGGAACCTCCGCCTTGAAAGACCCTAACATAAATCCAGAGCATCCATCTCCAAGCGTCCTCTTATCACTACTATTTCGCCTCTTCCTTCATGGAAGCTTGCACCCAGTTCCGAGTCGCCTCGGCCATCTTATTGATCTCCTCCTCACTCAACTTCTCATTGTCGAACTGCGTGTGTCGCGAAGGCACGTTGCGTCCTTTCTCAAACCCGGGGCGCGCGAGCAGGCGCTTCACCCACTCGTTCAGAACCGGAAACTCGGCCATGTCAACCCCGGCCCAGCCTGCGTTCATGTTCAGCTCTTTTACCTAATCTAATGAGGATGGGATTCTCAGGAGTTTAAGATACGTACGGGCAGCGGCAACCCAACCCCAACACGCGATATCGGCAATCGTGCAGCGGTCACCTACGAGGTATCCGGATGTCGAGCTCTTTAGTTGAGTCTCCAGCGTCCGGTACAATCGGCGGGTCTCGTTTCTGTAACGGTCGATACCATACTGGATCCTCTCAGGGGCATATCCTATTCACCAATAAGCACTAACACCTCGAAGATTTAGCACGCTACGCACGGTTGAAGTGGTTCAGTTGCCTATGATCTTGTTAGACGTCTTCATCGTGTCGGTAAAGAGCACCCGACTTACCCTTGCATAGGGCCGAGACCTCCCATTTGCCACATAAGCTAAGCTTGTGAGCATTTCATACTCCCACAGATATATGCGACGTACCCAGTTATTAACTTCATAGTATTCTCTGCTTCCGTGAGGATAGGAGACCTTGTGGTCCTTGTCGTACCGGTCAACCAGATATTGCATGATGGAACCACTTTCGAAGAGTCTGATGGGTGTGCCGTCGGTGAGCGTATCTGTCATGGCAGGAATGCGCCCATTCGGGTTGATTTCCAGAAACCAAGGTTCCTATTCCCCAACTTAATGCTCAGTAATTCGAGCCCAAGGAGGCGGGGACGACGGACCTTTTGGGTATTCTTGCTTATGTCGATGGCAGTAACCTAGTTCCTCGTCAGTCATGCGCGACACTACCAGCAGCATGAACTAGAACTCACATCGTATTTCAGTCCCAGTTCCTCCAACAAGATCGACACTTTGATGCCATTCGGCGTCTGAGCCGTGTAAAGGTGAATGTTGGAGTTCTCTGCCATTTCGATAGAATGTGATGGCCAATACGCATTGGATATGTCCTTGTCGTCAGACGCAGCTCCCAGGTCGCAATAACCCCTATATATGGTTCTTGTCCGTTGGTTTTTGCCAGGCCGTATTAGAAATCGAAAGCCCGTAGTGGATTTGCTGACTTAATCCGCGCGGAGATATTCGGGCCAGTAACAAGAGGCACGTGGGTGGAGACGCATGAAGCAACGCAAACTTATAGGAATATCAATTATAGAAAACGGAGCTCTTCTAGTAAGAGGGGTTTTTAGCCCTGACGAGTATTAGAAATCCGGATGCATACTTGGATTATCTCAGCAGTAACCTCACCCATAAAGTTTACATGGGTATTCCCAATCATACAGGCAATACATCCATACGATCCATGCTCATAGGTACCTAGGCGGCAAAGTGAAAGCCCCACAATCCGTAAGCGCGAAAACATATGCAACTCGACGATGAGTTGCAGTGAGGCTCTTAAGAGAACTCCGGTGTATGTGCAAATTGCGTTGTCGTTATTATAGTTATGCCAGAGAGCCTCTTCTCAACACACACATATATCTATAATCAAGCTACCGAGCTCTTCGTTCGAGCTGCTTGATAAATATCCGGAGATGAAACTAGTTCTTGGCCCAACCGCTGAGTGCTTATTCCCGTCGCCCAGCAATCATCCACTCCATCGAGATGGCCAAGATGTCATGTTAGATGAACTAGCTACCGTTGTGATGCTACCTAGGAGGCCTGTGAGATTCGCTGTGGTTATACGCAGTTTGTCGGTGTTATCACCCGCTAGATGGTATAATAACAACTTGCCATGGCGTCTACTCAATCGTCGCTATGCGTTTTACACATAGGACACCGGAGATGCGCTACTATTTAGGTATGCTCTTTTCAGTCAGGCAATTTATTACCGAAGTACACGTGAGGATTGGATAATCCCTAGCACATATGTGCAGCGCAAACATTCAATAGGGGTTCTTGGAGAAACTCTACTGGCTTCAGAGGGATACCTCCGGGGTTGTGATGGCCCTGGCCACCCAGGTCCGGGCTAGGGATACGGTAGGGTGAATGAGATGTATAATTTGTTGTATCTCATAGTAGGTAATTATCTTACTAATAATGACTTGTATAGGGTGACCGTGACATGAAGGATACATATGTAGCTGGGGGGAGCATGAGAGCTCCCCAGCCTGTATACGGAGCATACATAACGGAATTGAAAATGAAGATCTCCTCTATGGTATCTTTATCTATGAATTATGATCAGATGGGCAGCTAAACCTTCTGGATAGTTTAGCTGGGCGCTATCCTGAGATTCGGACGGAGTTGGGTGCTCTAATCTAAAAAGGGGCGGCGAAGTGGTGCAAGCAAAGGGCGCTTAGCATTGCGCTCCATATCCTACTTCAAAGTAATTGAATTGATTTAAAAGCTGGGGTGGCTTCTACGAGTCTCGAGGTTGCTACCCTACAGCAAATTTTGAAAGTAAACATGCATCTTCAGATAGCAGTCAAGACGTGATTCACCCAGCAACCACCTTAGCCGCAAGCACAACCATCTGCATCCCACAACGCCTGCACCCCGTCCATTTTCCACAATGGCGAATCCAGCGCTCGATTCCTAGTGCAATTTTCAACACCCAAACTGCACTGTACTCTTCTTCCCAGCCCTGTCGTCTGTTGTATTATTTCTTTTCTCTACCCCAGTCAGCTATCTATCAATGGAGACCTCGTTCACGTTCGAGTCCCTCCCCAAGGTGGAGCTCACCTTCTCACCTGACAGCCCTGCGAAGCCGCAGGAAATCCAGCCGCCCATCGCGAAGAGCTTCTCCTTCACCGTCCCCGAGATCTGGAGACCGACCAAGACCTCGGTGCTCCGGTGGCTATACGATGTGCCCATCCCCACTCACCGTGACGAGTCGCTGGTCACTGCTTCCATCCGAGGAGAAAAGCACTCGCTGGTAAGTGGCTTCCCACTACCCTTTCACTAGCGATTCACCCTACTTCTACTGATATCGATAACGATCAGGATCATGAGACGTCCGAGCAAGGACGTGATGAGGAGGATCACCACCGCCACAAGCGGAACAAGCTGAGAGCGTCTTGGGGATCACATCCTGGTCTCGAGAAGCGTCGCCAGGGGATTCTCCAATCGAGTCAGGGCCTTGTGCAGCGTATTTCCGATGTCTGTCAGCGCGTCGCCACGCCTTCAAGAGGTTATGATGCCCTTGACGGATCCACTGTCCGAGGTTCTTCGTCACTTCCGGGAACCCCTACTACTGTTGGCGACCGACCGCGAATGAGATTCGTCTTCGTCGGTGATTCCAAATGTGGGAAGTCGAGCCTCTTACTGTAAGCCACGGTTACCTTTCCCTTATTTATGATATGAGCTGACAGACCCTTCACAGTCGCTATTATCGCGATTTATTCAACCAAGTACGTTTCATCCCGCGTATTTAGGTTATAGCTGCTTTCTCAGCGCGCTAACCGACGTCACAGGAATGGGTTCCTACGAAGTATGAGCTATTCAACAAGACCGCCGTCCTCAGCGGACAAGAGGTTGATCTCGAGATGTGGGATACGTCGGGCAACATCAAGCTGCACCAGCTGCAACTACTCTCGTACTTAACCTGGGACGCCGTATTTCTCTGCTTTAGCCTCACCAGCCAGAAAGGCTTTAATAATGCCAAGACCAAGGTTGGCTACATGTGAGCCGTTCGAGAAGGAAAGCGGCTAACCACCTTGAATCAGTGGCTCGACGAGATACGCGCATGGTGCCGAGACGCCCCGGTCATTCTGGTTGGCTTGAAGAAAGATGAGCGCTCTATTAGCCCCGGCCTCTGGACGCCTTTCTACCGTGGAGCTAGGATTACTGCTGGCGAAGTGAGTTTCTGAGCCCATCCACCTGCGTGTACCACGGGACCGGTCTAACTCGCGGGGAACAGGCCTCAATGACGGCAAACTCTATAGGAGCAGTTAAGTACATGGAGTGCTCTGCGAAGACGGGCGACGGTGTCCAACGTATCTTTGAGGAAAGCGTGCGAATCGTGTTCGATGAACGAGCTGCCGATGAGGAGGCAGCGCGAATCAAGGAGAAATCACAGAGGAAGCGCCTGAGCCAGATCCTATGCTTCTCTTAGGGCATGGCCGTGTCAGCCCGTGTCGAGGTGATAAGGTGGCAGGGTAGATCGATAGCCCTGGTTATAGGTGGATGATGGTTCTAACTGGCTGAATCTGCATTACATACATGTATCGTATTGAGCTCGGATTCTGTCGAGACAAAAAGGTGCTTGGATGGGATTGTAACGAAAGGCGAGGACTGGGCTAAAATCAGAGCTCAGTGTGTCAAGTAAGGATGGGCGAATACGAAAGCTACAGTTTTTGAGCAGGCTAGGTTAGCGGGATTGTGAACAGTGCTTTGTAACACCTCTCCTATCCCTACCTAGGTAGTAACACAATTCAGGCCTAGGCTACACTTAATCGGATGATGGGATACATCTTGTTTTCAACGATCAATCTGTGGGATAGTTTATCAAACCAAACCAGGTTCAAGAAGCACAAGACCAAACGAGGGAAAACCAGGAGACATATGATAGGAAAGCCCGCCTCAAAAGCCGCGCACTGGGAGTACCGGGCCCTCCAAATACCAGCGTATTGGAAACATAAACTGAAGAATACCATAAGGATACTGTCTAGGCCCTAAGGTAGATTGACCATTCGACGTCACGGCGATGCAAAGAACGTCGGCCCCCATCCGCGGATGGCTCGATTCACTAGCGTTCCGCGCTCCCCACCGGCAGGCCGGCGTAATAATTCAGTAGACCAAGTCCACCGACGTACTGTACGCGTGGCTACATCAAGTGCAACACCAAGACACACCCGAAAATCTATTACACCGCCGCTCTTGCCGGCCATCCATTCCAAAAACTGTCGTGTCTTCTTCACATCCTGGAACAAGTCCAAGAAAGCAATGAAAACAAGGTTCGCGTCGCCTGGAGGCAGTGTAATACCAGGGACACGGTGGGTGCGATCATGCGCAAGCACAGAGGACCGCACCCGGGAGGAAAAAATTAGAATAATCACGATTGTACCACAGTGTGGTACTTTCAGAGATTAAACTGAAAAGAACAGATACTACACTTGATCTAAGCCAAAAGGCAAAGAGAGCTAAAGAAGAAAGGGAAAAACAGAGCAAAGTCGGGGAGGGAGGGCTGGCTTAAATATTCTGAAAGCGGTGAGTAGGGTGCTCCATAATCAGTACATTCTGCCGCCTCCCCGCCATTTGCCGAATATGATTGGCTCGTATTGCTCCACACCTTTCCATGCAGAGCCATCTCCACCAGGTTGAGCATGGCATCACTGGGCTCTCGCGCTCTTTGGCATCGTACTCGTTGTGTTCGGTCAAGCGGTCCTCGTGACGGACTGCTATCCCGACGGAGCGGCAGAGGTCGCGATCGTGCTTCAGTTCTTTTTCAACATTATGTGTTACTTCCACTTTTTACACACCTCAGTGGACCAAAAGTTGGACTGTGCCAAAGTCCCATGCACGACCTATTCGATTCTCACTATTTTTATCTGCCCGTACTGCATCGGGCTCCTCACATGAAAAGGGCGAATATTCGCGCCAGAGTGTGATGTTCTTCTAGTTGAGGAATTGTCAATGGCCATTATTAGTTTCTACCGTCCATGCCAGGCGCAGCGTAGATCCGCCCAGACTAAGAGGCGCTGGCACAGTGATGTGGTAGTACTAATTCGAGGGGGGACTCTACAACCAGCGGCTATAAGAGAACACTTGACACCGGCAGAGACAATCTAAGGATTTTAAACAAGGAGCGACGCGGCCCTTCCAGGTCGATACCAATAAGCCGTATTGATGCGCACTTGGTAGTCTGGTGCAGCTGGACCGTCGCGCTTGCTTGTGACCGTCATGGGGGTATCGACCTATCCAAGCATCGATGACCACAGGACCCAACGAAGAACTTAGGTTATTATGGGCCAGAGATGTCCAACCGGGCCCCTGGTTTCTGACAAGCCGTAGGGCTTCATACGGCTTGTTTGCATCCACCATCGGCCCTTGTCACCCTTGGGAATGGCCGAGTTATGGAAACCAGGCCATATTCCCTTGTAAACACATATATCCTCACTACACCAACGCTAAAGAGATATGTAGGAATATAGCTGGTATGGGATGTCGCATATGAAAGTGCAGTCCTGACTAACAAAACGGGCTTCGTCTTGAGAAGGCTGTTGCGACATCCCAAAGACATTACCGCGACCAGATGGGTTTGGAGACGACATCCCATGACGGCCTTATCTGTCATGGTTGTTCCCTAATCAGCAAGTGGTATATGAAGGTTAAAGCAGCCCCGTAAATGAGATGAGATGTCGCGGTGTTTACAAAGTTGTATTTCCTTTCCTGTCACAATATTGTATTCATTGTTCTCATATTATCAGTAACGTCATATTCGGATTGCATTCTCTAGAAAAAGGTCCATGTTATCCTTATTAAGGCAATGGTATAAATGGGGCTCGACTTGCATACATGTAGGTGTAGCGTAGCACCGCATATCGAAGACAGTGCTTGACAATATCCCCTATTTGCACTTTAACATTTTGAAAAAACCCTCAGCGGAGTTTCTTGAATCCATAGTATTGGATATGATAATCGCCCCTGAAGAGAACGTTTTTTGATGCAAAGGCAATGTCAGCTGGCATCTCCGTTCCTCAAATTCACGTGGCGGAGGTACCTATCCAAATTGGCAGTTGCCGAGGTAACTACTTAGTACATAGTCGGCACCTCTGGATAATCTGACAAGACAATGTCGGCCTGGGATTCTCCATCCGATTACTGAGGCACTACATTGCTCAAGCAACAACATCCATCGCCAGAACAGTATTGAACAAAAGACGAGAAACCCATCTGTTACTCTAGATTTCGATATTGAATTTCGAGTATCGATTTCCCATTCAGATAGATCATATCTGAGTGCACTCCCACCTCGAAGTTGTTCATACCATATACACCACAATGGGGTCGGAAGAGCTATTTACCATTCCCATCCAGCCTATGGAGGCGCATCAGGGCGGAAGCATCGTCTGCACCTCTCCGGCCCCCCAAGTATACCTACTCACATGGAATTCTCCGCCGGATAATCGGCTTACTCCTGCCTTCTGCTCCGCACTCATGTCAGCTCTCAACATCATCGAGTTCGGCTATCCTCCCGGAGTTCTCATCACCACATCCGCAGTATCAAAGTTCTATTCGAATGGACTCGACCTGGAGCTCGCCATAGCCACGCCTGGTTTCTTTGAGGACGAACTGTACTTCTTGTGGCGCAGATTCCTGACTTACCCCATGCCGACCATTGCGCTCATCAACGGGCACTGTTTTGCGGCAGGCTTGATGCTCGCGATGCATCATGATTATCGCGTATTCACTGGCCCCAAAGGGTACATGTGTCTCAATGAGATCGAATTTGGCGTGCCGTTGATGGCGCCAATGAGTTCGATCTTTCGAATCAAGCTAGCACCACAAGTCTACCGCCAGTTAGTGCTCGAGGCGCACAGGTTCGACGGAAAAGAAGCTTTGTCGGCTGGCTTGGTGGATGCAGTTGGCGACCTACACACGTTACTGGATTTCGTGCGAGACAAAGGGTTAGTGAAGAAGGGTGCCACTGGCGTCTACGGTCTGCTGAAGGCGGAGATGTACCGAGAAAGCGTGGCGTTGCTTGAGTCTGGAGGCGGTGCTTCGCAGCTGCCTGTCTTGCAAGCTGCGGAAAAGAAGAGGAAGATTGAGGGAACTAAGTGGTTCAGTGAGTGGAAACGGTCCCGAAGCGGGCAGGCGAAATTATGAGAGACTAGGGCCTGACCTTCTGGAGATGAAATGGTGTCTAGATGACTGCCTCCGGGCAGCCTAATGGCGAGAAACTTAATACACATGGAAAAGGTGAAGTCCAAATCGCTTCACCGGTTGCCGAATTGCAAAAGGGGTAACTCGGGTGATCAAAGCTACCTGGGTACATATTAGGTATGGTTTTGTCCATACATACGAAGTTGGCAATGTGCGGACTCACGCCGAATAGGTAGAGACCACAGATAACAACACCAGTAAACCCAAACCGCAAACGAAATAACCTAGGAAGAGCTTGCCTACTGATGCCAATCATTCCGTACATGGAAAATGTTTGCTGAAGACCTTTCGTCCAAAGCGTGATGCTCCGCGTCGGTACAAGTACCTATTCCTATTCGGCGCATACATCACGGTAACCTGTCTCCTCACCTATAACGTATATCGACAACTATTTTCGGTGGAGATCGAGACGGAGCCATAGGGGCCCCTATTCAACGGCACACAACCCTTGGGTAATTTTGGTAAGGGATTTCGCCCTAAGCCACCACGACCGACGGTGGATAGCCGCGTGAACATCTAAGTCCTAGCGACGACAGCGGATTCATATATGCCACGTACATCCGAAGATATGAAGACGGCCGGTTCCGAGACCGTCAGCATCACCGGAGCGGCAAGCTTCTCGATGCAGACTTCGATGGTAAAGCATGCCGTTGCCATTACATTGGGTGGAGCTGCGGCCCCCTATCGTTTCCCCAGACCTGCATGCTATTGCGAAAGCGTGGGGATGAACCGGCTCAATGTGTTGAAGCCAATCAAACTGGGAGAGTACTACGGAAAGGTTGAGATTCAAGTGGGTTCCAACATCATATCCTAGAAAAGGAAAAGGAGTCCAAGATGCCCAAATTCCCGTAATGTGTGTATCGAGGTGAGAACGCTAATGGACTGTCGACACTACAGCCCATGTCTCGCAGGTGCCGGGCTACCTCGGGTTGACGGTGATCTGGCCGGCGTTGTTCGCGACGGAGCGGGCGGCAAGCTTCCGGAACCCTGAAGCGCGTCGCGATGGCACGCGGCCCTGGTGCACGAGGTGCAGCCGGCGGGGTTCACGCACCTGCACAACGACACGGTGCCGCCCGTCGGCAGCGACACGCTGGGGGCGAGTGGTTGCGCCGACTACGAGAAGCTGGGCCCGGACTTCCGCAAGATAATCGCCGTCAAGCTCGCCGTCTACCATTCCACCCACCCGTACCTCGACCGCGACGACCCGGAGGCGGGGCCCAAGTACGTCGAGCGCGTGCACCCGGCCACCGGCTGGAAGGCGCTCTGGGTCAACCGCGCTATGACGGACCCTATCGTGGAGCTCCATCGCGGCGAGAACGATGCCATCCTCAACTACCTGTTCCACGTGTTCGAGCCCAACGTTGACATCCAGGTGCGGTTCTGCTGGACGCCCGGGAGGAGCGCGCTGTGGATAACAGGTGAGATTTTCTCTTCCCTCCCTTCTCTCTGACGCCTCAAGATCCCGAAACTAGCTGAACCGAACCGAGTTGACGCCATACCATTAATAGTAGAATCACGATTTTCAATGCATCCTAGGACTACGGAGGTATGCATCTCACGCATGGGACTCGGGTGACATCATTTGCTGAGAAGCCGTACTTCGATCCGAATGCGCCTACAAGGCGTCAAGCCCTCGGTTTGTTGGACGAGCGGGAGTCTGTCACTTGATGGGTCTGCATGAAGCTTGGATTTTAATCCGCAGTAAAGGCTGATGTCCTATCTGACAAGGTCATTATATGAGGTCGTGAACTAATGGCGCAGGCTGGAACGTTATATTGTACAAGCTTGGGCGGCATGTCCCCTTTTTAACTGGTAGCAATAGCGCCTATATAACAACCGTACGTACGTAGTGGCCACTTCTCTGGGGCTCCGAGTCCCCGAAATGTATACCATTATACGTGTCCTACTCCCTACGTCGGCACCCCTTGCCGTGAGCATTGAGCAAGAGTATAAGATTTTAAGAGAATGCTTAAATGTCCACATCCGAAATGCAACCTGCAGGCGATCGGCCGCTGAGAGCTCGAATGGAATCATGTAGTATTTCGGGTATCTACTTCTGCATCGAATAGGTATGAACCCCCTTTCCCAGGGTATCCATGTGAAAGATCCTTGGCATCCATCCATCAGATCGGTCCCATCCTCTGTTCACGATTCGTATGTCTCATGCACCGAGATCGTAATAGATACATTTCGTCGTCCTGAAGTTATAGACGAACGAATGGCGGACCCCCTTGCCGTTCTCCCAGCTCGACCGCCAGCTGGCCAGCATCTCGTGGATCTCGCGGACGTATTTCTTCTCGCTCTTGTCTACCGACTGCTCGACCTTGCGCCAGCTCTCCGGGTCGGACAGCGCCGTGTCCTGGATCAGGTCCAGCACGGCGTCGGACGTCTCGACCGCAGCGATGGGGCCGTCCAGGAAGTTTCGCACCAGAGTCGCCGCGTTGGTCTGGGCCTGGTCGATGACGACGCTGCGGTTGAACTTCTTGGACTTCGTTTGGGCGACTAAGACACGCACATCCTGCTCGGTATTAACAACAGTGCCCATCTGGGCGGCGGATCCTCCGCTAGTCGCGGTTTCATATTGCTTTCCGGACGTATGGTGCCGGGAACCGCGCTCGCGCAAGGCCGCTCGCAGCCAAGAAAAGATTTCCGTGATGGCGATTTCAAAATCCGGAACATCTTTACGGTCCATGGTCTTGATTTTGAGTAGAGAGTCTTGTTTGATCATTATGATCCAAGAATAGCACTCGTCGCGGTTTCTTGAGAGAAGCTCATCTGGAGTCCGGGCATCATTAGCCAACTCAGCGCTGACATCGTGAGACCATAAAGCCGACAAAATCTCAACGCCGGTGGTACGGAGAACCTCGGGGTCGAAACTCGCGACAAGTATGTCGCACTGGAAATGACTTAGTTAAATAACTGGAAAATGGGAAGAAAGGTTCTGGTTAGCTTACTCGCTTCGTGTTGAATATCCCCGGGGTCTCTTCCTCTGGCTTCTTGGAGGAAGCCTTGCCTCCCCCGCTCTTGGGCAACCTTGCAAGCTTCTCCCAAGCCAAACTGAAGCCAACAGCATGGAGACCTTCAGCTTGATTGCCAATCTTGGGCCTATGCGCCCTAATGAGACTGTCGTAGCGCCCGCCAGCAGCAAAGACATCCTTTAGTTTCTTATCCGTAATGCACTGAAATAGGATACCACCGGAGAAGAAGCTTTCCATGACGCTGCTAAGTGGATTGATGTAGATCTTTGCATGAACTCCGAGGCGCCTCGTGTACTCAACGACAGCCTTTAGATGAGCAAGCGTTGACTGTAGGCGTTCGTACATAGGGGTTCCTTCAAAGATAGCCTTGAGTTTCGCGGATGCTTTTCCTGGTGTATCTGGGAATAATGAGCAACTTTTCGGGTCGTGATTTACGTGATGATTCCTGGCTTACCTCGAAAATCGAACCGTTTGAGCTCGTCAATGCTTGTCCCCGATATCCCGATGAGAGGGGAACGGAGCTCAGCCCGCACCTTCTGGAACGTGTGTGAGTGGATGTTGAGCTTACTCAAAGCATCTGCGACCGATCGTCTCGCAGTCAAATCGATGTTGCAGAATTCTAAAATAAGCTGTAGCAAGTCTGAATGACCAAGGTGGAAACACATTGGCGATGGCAAGGGGAATGCAGCGACAACCTCGTCTAGGACTTTAATTGTCTCGGCCTCTTTCAAGGCCAAGTCTAGAGTATTCTCCGAGACGATGTCGAAATCAACCTCGCCAATCCTGACTGGCTGCCCACCATTATGCCTGTCCCTGTAAACGCTTCCGAAAGTGAACGATTTGCGAACCACCGGCCTGGTTTGCTTCGCAAGGACTCTGGCATTTCCCAGCATAAGATCGAAAGGCAGTTGAACCACTGTCCCACTTTGATCTAGTAGCTGAACGATGTCCTGGTTGGAGGGGTAGTAAGACGAGCGCGGGTAAAGAGAGCTCCTAGCTACTTCGACAGCGCCGTGACGTCGAAATATAGATGTAAGCTCTTCCTTAACTATTCCCTGATGGAGGAGTTCAGTAGCAGGTGGGTATACAGTGGACATGTCGTATGTGTAATCCTTGGTAGGCTCTAACGACTGCGTAAACAAGGTCGAGACAACTTTCGGATAGTAGGGTGACGCATTGTTAGTCAGACTTGCAAGGGCTCTCCGAGTGGTCTCGTTCTCCATTTGGATAGGCAATTTCTTGTTTCGAAGAAGTTCGGCGCTTGATGGGCGTTGGTTTACATCATGCGTGACCAAGGATTTAATTATATCAGCCTGGACTTGATCTGTCGGCTTAAAGTCATCAGGCAGAAGAGCAAGCGTACCCAGCTTTCCAAGCTTGTCGGCTCTCTCCATCCCCAACATGGGATGATAACACATCTCAAAGAATATAATTCCTAACGAGTACATCTGTGGAAGTCAGGAGAGGAATCCTGGTAGGCTGGAGTATTCCTTGGATGACTTACATCGACCTTTGATGTGTAAGAGCCCTTCCCCGCGCTGCGGACTTCCGGTGCTACGTAATATGATGTTCCGATACTCCTCGTCATATCGTTGGAATCTATGCCATCGGCTACAGTTTTATCAGCAGCGAGTTGGCCGGTGGTAGCCAGTCCAAAGTCGCCAATCTTCACATTGTTGACCCCGTCAGGACCAACGCCGATGAAAATGTTTTCGGGTTTAAGGTCTCGATGGACGATGTTGAGTCCATGAATATGGACAAGTCCCTCGAGGATTTGGCGAAACAGCCGCCACACCTCTTCGGTCTCCTCCCAAATATTTCTCTGGATAAGATCCCTTAACGTCTAGACCCATAGAATGTCAGCTATGTCTTTGAGGTTGCTGGATCACAAAGTTTAGGGTGCGTTACCCTTTTGTCACAGTATTCCATCGAGATGTACATAACAGTTTTGAAATGTCTTTGATGGCTCCGTACTCCAGTGGGCGTTGGCAAACCCGCCAATTGACCCCTCCTAGATGAGGTTTCCTCATCGGAGTCCTCATCGAAATCCTCGTCATCCTCTTCTGATTCTTCTTCCTCGCTAGCCGATTCGTCATACCCGAACTCGATGTTCGGATAGCCGCTTGAAGAGATGAAGTCCAGTCCACCAGTACTAGCGGCGAATTCGATTTCCAGACCTTGCGATACAGTGTCTCTGGACTTACGAGAGTCCAAATCCTCCGAGGACGTCTCAACATCGTCATCGGACAGGTCAGGTATCTCCTCCAACCATGTGTTATAATATCTTACAACTGCAGGATGGCTTATTTGAGAAAGTACTCTGACTTCTTTCAGGACCTCTGTAAGACTGCTTTGTGAGCGTTGGGTAATCTTCTTGATGGCATAGATTTGACCATCGAGCTTCTTCCTGGCTTTAACAACTTCGCCAAAACCTCCTTTGCCCAATCTTCCCTCCTCGACAAAATCTTCTCTGTACCTAGAAAGAGTCGGACCCCGATTGGCGGAATCGCGTCTTAAACGAGCAGGAAAACTTTGTGGCAAGGAACTCATAGACTGAGACGGGGAAACAAGAGCCGAAGTGTCTTCAACCAGGACCGGCGCATCGGTGGCCAAAAACTCGCTGGAACTTAACTCAAAAGCTCGAGGTCGCTTCTTTGGGTCGGATTTGAAGAATCTCGTGACCAGTTCGCGTAGAGGGCTGGACAAGGAAAGAGATTCTGTGAGAGCTGTCGGCGACTGGTAGCTTTGAAAAACGTCTAGTCCAAATATCATCTGCAAGAAAACCACACCAAGATCCCACACATCCGTTTTCTGAGTGAACTGAGGTCTTGAATTACCGGCGATTTCTGGCGGAAGCCAATAGGCGGATCTTGCGACCTTAGCTGACGATATGGATTGAGATTTGCGACATATCGTATGTATCTCTTTCTGATAAGCGGCATCTGCCAACTTTGGGACAACATCGCCTGTCGGCTCTCGAAATAGCAGTATGTTTGCAGCATGGATGTCTTGGTGGACGATGCCGTGGTTGTGCAAATGGCCCAACGCATTGAGAAGATCAGTGGTCCAAGAGCGGACCTTCTCGATTCCGACTTGCCCAGAAAGGTCGAGGAGTTCATCGAGAGACCCTTTGTCTGCCAAGGGTGTCAACACGCGTGTAGTCCAGGATAAAGAATCCGGATCGCTCTCCACGTCGTCTCGGTCGATGCGAAAATTCAGAAGTTCCAGAATGTTGCGGTGCGAGATCCTCTTCATGGCTTCCAGTTGACCCTCGAGGACCTGCAATTGCTTCTTGACATGGGCTGACTCGTCCGAGGTGGACCGTAGCTCGAATTCTTTGAGAGCGAGACTCGGGCAGTCGCGTCCGTAAGGCAGGTCCGGCCAGACGCGGTAGGTAGTCGCAACCTGTCCCTTTCTGAATTTTGTTCTCCCTATTACGGCATCGAAGAGAAGTGCGTTGCCAGCGGAGTCATTAGTCTCGCACACCTGGTCAAATTCGACTTTGGTAACCTCGGGGAGGTGTGAGCTTTCGGACAGATGATTTGTAAGTGACGGGCGCCTGTTCCTTTTCTTGGACTCTTTGACTTTATTACGCTGCATCTCGACTTCCTTCTGTATCATATCTTGCATCATGCGCTCCTCTTCCTTGGCGGCATCCTGCCTTTTGCGCTCCTCTTCCTCCTGTTGTGCTCGGGCTTGCCTTGCCAACTCAGCTTCGTGGGCTGCACGCTCTTCTTCTAAAGACCGCTCTACTCCATGGGCTTTCGCCTGGGCTGCGTCTTCCAAGATGTCTTGGATACCCTGCGTCAACTCAAACAGGATCGGTTCGCCTTGACCGGATGCGATCAAAGCTTTGGGTTGTGTCTCAATGAACTTTTGTAGCTTGAACACTGTCGACTCGCGGAGGTTTCCATCGTCCTTGAGACTCAAGAGTGGCGGAGATCTGGGGTACGTCGCTGTGAGAACCACGCCAAGCGTAACAACTAGTTCCTGGTCTGATAATGCCCTCACACGAATGTCGAAAGCCGGATCGGACTTCTTCCATGCAGCGTTCGCGGCTTTGTGTTCAACGAAATCATCGCCATAGATGGACTGAAGAACCATGATCTCTTCGTTCTGGATGCTCGCATATTCTGTTCTAATGGCTTTATCCGGGCCGGTGGGTGCCAGCCCGGGAAAGCTTAATTCATCGCCATTCTCTCTCTTGCTGGGCTGTGATGAAGCTGTCCATGTCGTCGGTGTTTTCCACGCCATCGTGACTCCCAGTTTTCAGTGTGCGTTCGGGTAAAAGGAGGGTGAACGAAGACCAACACAGCTACCGCTGTGTGTCTTTTTTACTGAGTTGAAGCCATCGCCCTGGCAACAATACAATATTATTTCTGGAGATATCTAGAGTGATGAGACAAGACGAAGTACTCATATGAGAATACCACCGGCTTGGCCTTGTTAAATTTTGGCGGGGTTCTAGTTGTAGTTTAAAATACAGTGTGCTATGTAGCTAGCGGTGACTTTCAGGCAGTGAGTCGACTAAGCTGCTGAACCGAGTGTATTATTTATTCGTCTAACCGTTTCATGCGATATACCGTCACTTATCTCTCAAGGCAGCTCTTAACGTTAGGCTGTAACTACGCGTAACCATAGCCCCCAGAGTAAGTGATGTGAATACACGTATTGAAAGCGTCTCTTCGAGTGGTTCTTGAACGAACCGGAGTTGTAAAGCGGTCATTTGGCCTAAGCGTGCCAGGATCTTGGATTTGATGGTGCTGGTCAGCCCCTCCAGCAGCTTGACCAGGTTGCCTCCTGTGGAAGGCCAGTCGGCTCGACCACACCCCGGCCACCCCGCATCCTGGCACCCAAGCCTGCTAAGCTGGTAAGCTAATACGCGAATGTGACTTGCCTACATAGATGTAAGTACCCAAGTACGTATGAAGGAGCTTGGGCCTTCCCTAGGTACGACACCATCCTGCCTGAACCGCCCATCACCGAGGCGTAGGTACAGACCCAGCCTTGCACATGTGTTTCGTACAAACGGACGTTCAGAGACCTACGTAAGGTTCGCCACTTAAGTTCATTCATTGGCTTCAAGGCTTTTGACTTCTTTGGAAGGCAACCTAACCGTGAGGCTATCGCCGCTTCTCAGAATGGCCGCAGACAATCGGCAATAGTAATTGTGAACCAGTCCTATTTATTCCCATCCCAAGTTCCTAGACCATTCTTCTGCCGTCCGCCGCGCCCTTCTGCACTTCTATTCAATGTGCTACCTCGCCGACCAGCACCTCCCGGACCTAAGTTGGCTATAGCTTCCCCACACACCTGCGTTTCTCGCGGGCCTCTCCCCTGTGGAAGTCTTATGCGCTGCGAGTGGTCGTGGCTACACATTCTTATAGGCTTGTCTGTAGCGGGTTGCGTTGTCCTGCAGCTCTTAAAGCCATCAACCAACCATGGCGGTCTCTAATCCTATTGCCTTCAAACCATTCGCTGTGACCTTTTGGTCCACCGTCGTTTATCTCGCTCTACTCATCCCGCTGGTCATCATTCACGAAACTGTCCCGCCTCCACCCACGGATCCACAACCCCATCCTGGTATCAATCTTACCCAGTCCTGGCTTGACCTGACTGTACTCACCCGCCATTATCACCCCTTCAACAGCCGGGAAAATGACGAGATTCACGATTGGCTTCTTCGACGCCTCGAAGATATTAAGAAGAATGCCGCCAACGATTCCAGTGTTGTGGTCCTTGAGGACATGGTCTCGAATGTGACAGTAGCTGAGGCCACTTCCTCCTCTGATGTTGGCTCCGGCACCTATTTTGAAGGCACAAATATAATAGTCTACATCCGCGGCAAAGATGACCCGCAAGGGCCATGGTGGAGAGATGGGCGGATGTATGCAGACAAGGTCATTGGCAAGGGAGGCGTGCTGATGAATGCTCACTACGACTCGTACGTCTAAAAACGGGAACGGTATGTTTATTCATGCTGATATAAGTTTATAGCGTTTCCACCGGATACGGAGCTACGGACGATGGCATGGGCGTCATCACACTCATGGCACTAGTGGACTACTTCTCCCGTCGTGAACACCAACCTCAGCGAGGCATCGTCGCCTTATTCAACAACAACGAGGAAGACTGGCTTTGGGGCGCGAGAGCGTTTGGCAAAAGCCCGTTTATGCACTTCTGCCATACCTTCTTAAACGTTGAAGGAGCCGGTGCTGGGGGGCGTGCTATGCTCTTCCGAGCAACCGATGCCGAAGTCGTAAACGCTTACAAGGGAAGCGAACATCCGTTCGGCACTGTTGTTTCTTCGGATGCCTGGGCTACCGGCGCTATCAGGAGCGGGACGGATTATTCCATCTTTCATGATATCTATGGCCTCCGCGGCTTGGACGTGGCATTCTATCGACCTCGAGCCAGGTATCACACTAATCAGGATGATGCCAAGCACGCGTCAAAGGCGAGCCTCTGGCATATGCTGAGCAGCTCGCTTCACACAATGGAGCGTCTTTCGGGAAATACTGGCCAGACCTTCATCGGCGATCGGCCGGACGGTGACCGCAAAAAGGTGTACAATGGCAGACCTACTGCCGGAGTCTGGTTCGACATGTTTGGCAGAGCATTTGCCGTTTTCGCGTTGAGGACGATGTTTGCCTGGTCTTTGACTCTCCTGATCGCCTCGCCTCTCATCTTGATCGCATTGACCTACATTCTAGTCAGGCAAGACAAGTACTATTTTTTCTCTGCAAGTACCCCCGCTGATGAGGGGACCGGTCTTGATCCAGTCAGGCTCGGTGGGCAGAAAGGACTCGTGAGATTCCCTCTAGCCTTGGTTATTGCGACGGCACTGGTCGTTGGCTCGGCATACTTGGTAACTAAGATCAACCCATTAGTGATTTACAGCAACGAATACACAGTGTAAGTCAGTGCAGTAACCATATGAGATATGATGCTGATACTTTCTTTTAGCTGGGCAATGATGCTCTCCCTGTTTTATTTCGTGTTCTGGACAATCATGGCTGGAGCAAATTTCGCCCGGCCTAGTGCTCTGCATCGAGGTTATGCCATATTTTGGCTTTTCCTCGTTGACTGGGTTATTTTACTGGTCAATACTGTCTTCGAAGATCGATATGAGATTGGAGCCGGGTATATCTTCATCTTTTCCCAGGCAGCTGTCTTCCTCGCAAGTGCGGTCGCATTATGCGAACTGTTCGCGCTGCTTACAAAAACGTCGTTTGCGCGGCATGCGCAAGATTCGAATGATAGCAGCAATATCCCCAGTTCAGGTCCTCACGCGGAGGAAAATAGGGTTGCGCCGGGCCGTACTGAGGCCGACGAAGGATATGGCGAAGAAGAAGAGTCCGAACCTCCGGCTGTTACCGAAACAACGCCTCTTGTCGGGTCGGGCTCTGGGATCGACGAGCGTCGGACGATGTTTGGCACAACTTACAGACGTTCTATTGCGGCGTTAACAGACAATGCATCCTTGTCGAATGACGAAAAGGGCGGGCCCTACGAATTTGAGCAACCGTGGTCCGCCAGCTTGCCAAGTTGGGTCTGGATCGTACAGTTCTTACTCCTCGGTCCCCTCATGATAGTTCTCATCGGACAGATCGGCCTCACACTAGTGTCCTCAGTTTCACAGACAGGTGCCGATGGGTCGAGTCTTCTTCTCCCTTATCTGCTCGTTGCCTTCTTTGGCATCCTGCTTCTGTTGCCGATCACACCGTTCGTGCATCGGGTCACTCATCATATCCCAATGTTTCTGCTGGTCGTCTTTATCGCCACCTTAATCTACAACCTCACCGCACTCCCGTTCTCACCCGAGAGCAGATACAAGGTTTACTTCCAGCAGACCGTTGATCTTGACACCGGCTCATCCGTAGTCAGTTATGTAGGTCTGGAGGAATACGTCAGGCTGGCCGTAGCCCAGCTGCCATCTGCAATGGGCAAGAACTTGAACTGCACAGAAAACAACACTAGACGTGGGCTTAGCGACTGCTCTTACGATGGCTCAGACATTCTACCAACCCTGATTGAGGCTATCCCGGACGGAGGTACACCAGAGCGGCGCTTCACAGACTGGGTTACATATAACATAAGCCGCGCCGAGGGTGATAGCAAGGCTACATTCGCGGTCGACGCGGAGGAGACGAGGTCATGTGCCATCACATTCGAGAAACCGATATCCTCGTTCAAGGTCCACGGCGGCAGTGAACCGGATGAACGCTTTGGAGCCGTGCCTAAGAAGGGCTTTGAAAAACTGACCTTGTATCGCCGGGATTGGGATACTCCATGGAAAGTGGATGTGGAGTGGAAGGTTAGTCCAGGTGAGGAATCTGAAATCAAGGGCCGGATCACATGTGGTTGGGACGATGTCAATCGGCCAGGGACCATTCCGGCTTATGGAGAAGGCATCAAATTTGCCCCCGCATGGGTTGCACTTTCTAAACTGGCCCCCGGATTACTGAAGGGCAGCAAGGCATTCAAAGCATAACGACGCGTTTGGTGGTGTCATACCACACATATTGCACCCTAATTGATGTATTGATAGTAATGGATCTGTTTTGCTCGTATGACTTGACGTGTATGAAACTTACATAGCAATTTAACGGACCCCTTAAAAGGCAAATGGTGCATAGTGGATGCATTAGTACGAAGCGTATGCGAGATGATGGTGGGTGGGTAATCCGCTAAATCGTTTTAGGCAATATGTAAATAATACAGAGTGTGACATGCCACCCACCACTCCACAATGATCTCTCTTTCCCACTTCAAATGATTTGCTATATTTGGAGACTTGTTAGGCTTAAACGTAATGCGATTCTAAATAGAAGCTCGCCCTGACTCATACGTATATACGTTTTAGAGACATATTCATCTCCAACATTGAGCAGGATGCTCGGATGGGCTCTGAAGAAAAGCTTCCAGGGCGCAACTGGAACGCGTGACGCGCCGGTTGCTACAGGAGGAGATGACACAACCCAAGTCGAAGTACCCGACACGCCCGCCCCCATATTTGCAGCGCGCGCCATCAAGAACGCCATTTTCGGGCAACCTGCCGCGGCGCAGGATGCGACAGCTCCCCCCGAACAGCAGCATGGCAGAACCACCGCTAAGAACAACATGAGCACCGCGGCGTTGGACGACGCGAAGTCCCCAAGTAAACCGACTAGCATTCTATTGACTCCCGGGACGGGCACCGCGCGAAGAAAACGCGTGTCATTTGGCCGTGATGTCAAGGCTGGCAACAGCACGGAGCCGGGCTCGGTGGCTATGAACGCAGACGGCACCCGAAAGAAGACAACGCTTCAACAAGCCCTGGAGAACTCTCGCTCGTCCAGGGCAAAGCCTGCCGCCCAAAACGCCTTCCAAAGCGGAGAGCCACCGACAGCTCCTGGCAAGAATGGCGGCGAAGACTCGGAAGGCGAGTGGGAAGACGACGTTTGTAACCACGATGTGACGGTGGATCTTAATGATCCCCACTCCAACTCGGGCAAATATTGGAAGTCGGAGTTCGCGAGATACCATGAAGAAGCACGAGCGGAGATGGATAAGCTGGTCAAATACAAGCACATGGCCAAATCCTACGCCAAGAAGAAGGATGCGGAAGCGATCGACCTGGCCCAGAAGCTGAAGGAGGAGCAGGAGAAGGTGCTGAAGATGGAACAAAAGGTCACCGAGATGGCCGCCCAGATCGCAGACGCGAGAAAGCATGGAACCGATGAAGAGCACGCAACACTGGTAAAAAGTCTGTCTATGCAGACCGCTCTGGCCGTTCAGCAGCGGGACCAGGTCAATGAGCTGGAGGCTATCCTCAAGGGTCAACAGAACGACACGTCCCCCGGTCGCTCTCGCCGCCGTCGCGATACCTCACCCCGGACGCAACAGACCCTCCTCGAGGTTACCCGTGATCTAAGGCGGGCTAGGTCGGATCTCAAACAGATGGAGAGTTTACGGGAGGAAAACAAACGGCTCAAGTCCGATCTCAATGCAGCACAGCAAGAAGCGAAAATGCTGAGAGAGGCTAAGAAGGAGAGCGGATCTACGTCTGATCCTTCGCGGACGCAGAGGCTCGACAAGCAACTGCGAGAAGCCAGGGACGAACTGCGCGAAACCAGGAACGAACTGCGACAGAAGGACTCGGAGACCAGGAAGTTGAGCAGGGATTATGAGTCCCTCAAGAGGGATGCCAAGGCGCGTACCGCGGAAGCCATGCAGGTCTTACAGGAGAAGAACGACAGGATCGCTCAACTAGACGACAAGATCGCCCGACTAGAGAAGGATATTGCGGCTCTTAAAGCAAAGAATGCCTCTAGCATTCGCCATAGGGGCATCGACACGGCTCTGGCTGAGCACAACAAGATCGCTCGAGATCTGAGGTCCGACATCGAGTTGCTCAGCCGACCTTCTAAGTACGAAACCCCGAGGCGTGGGCGAAGGCGGCAGCGATCGGCCTCAGTGGAGGACCTCACGCTTGACATGACCCAGCGGTCTCTATTTGGAGATAAAGACGAGCAGAAGCGGCCCCCTGTTTCCAAGCAGACGCAGCCGCCGGCGCTTCCGTACACCGACTTGACTACTAGCATGAAGGAGATCGAGGAGCAACTGAAGCAGAAAACGGACCGCATGGAGGCCAGGAAGCGCGATTGGAAGTATTCAACGGAGACTTTGGACCTCTGCCGGCAAGCGACATCCATGGCGAACAAGGCTCCCTTGCCATCGTCGCTCGGCTCACGCAGAGTCATGTCCGACAGGGTTAACGGCTCGATCCCGACCGATTACGGCTCGCTGGCCAGACAGCCGGGAACATCAAACTACCCGAACATAGGCAGTCGCAGGGTGGCAAGCACGCGGTTAACCGTGTCCCCCGCCAAGGACGATAAGTACAGTATGCACGGCGCCGGCTCTCTAGACAGACCTATGCGCGAGGGAAGAGCCGCGTCGGTTTCCAACCGCGCCGCTCCTCCTCCGGCGGCGGCGGCGGCCGACGACAACGTCGCGCAAGACATCGACCTGTTCCGGCTGGACCGCTTCGCGAGCCTCGGGGGCCCCGAGACGACGAATCGCACGATAACAGGCACTGCCGCTAACGCGTCGCGCTGCACGCTGCCTGCCGACCGCCAGGCCGCGGCGCGCGCGCGGCTCGAGCAGAAGAGGCTGGAGAGGCAGAGGGAGAAGGAGAGGATGGGGGGGAGGGCTGGCAGTCGAGCCCTGCTGGATAAGGAGAATGCCATACCCTAGGAACTGGGGTGGAGGTGTAGTTGAAATGATGCTACAGTCAGTCGTTGGGTTGGTGGGTCTAGGGGGTTTGGACAATTGGTATCATATAGGTGTCTTCATTGTATTCGCAGGAATAGTCAGCTGTCAGGCCGGCTGGCTTGGTATCCTCCTTATTGCATCGTTGGGACATTCTAGGTATCTTTTGGTGTTGGGGAGATACACACGGATAGGGTATGAGCCCAGTTGAACTTATGTCCTCATATCGAATGTCTTGCAGTGGTAAATAGTGTCTACCGGTTGTCTTTAGTACGCGTAGGACCCAAGTAGACAGCTTAAACTCAAGGTTCGATAACTGGATTGTAGCATCGCGACTAACAAGCTGTGAGCCTATTAGTGGGTGTAAGCTGATATCCCACTTTAAACTGGCTGCTTTATGCAATTCGCGCATTTCTAAGAACCCCCGAGAACCCATCCATCCATCTTCTTATCTCACGACAGCTACTAGGTACGCATTCAGGTAGTTAGTTACCTGGTCGCTCGTTCAAAGCTCTACATTATCATGAACATTGCCCGCCACGATGAAGGATGCCGCCGGGGAGGAGTCACAGGAAGATCTCCAAAATGAAATCGCAGAACTGGAAGACCGCCTGCGAAGGGTGAAAGAACGCCTGAAATCCACATCTACATCTCGACCCTCACCAACTACTGCACCCACCACCAACAATCCACAGCAGACTGCCCGAGCCCCACCATCACCATCGCTCCCCCTTCCTCCGCATCCAAATCCAAATCCGCATTCTCATATCGCCGCGGCCCCAAACCCACACCACTACCTCCTGCTGCTCTCGGACTCGGCGCTGCCGCTGGGCTCCTTCGCCTTCAGCTCGGGCCTCGAGTCGTACCGAGAGCACGGTCGCACCGCCCGGTCCCCCGCCCCGTTCGCATCGTTCCTGCCGCTGTCGGTCTCGTCGCTGGCCGCGACGTCGCTGCCCTTCGCGCTCGCGGCGCACCGAGACCCGCGCCGCCTGCCCGAGCTCGACGACGCCCTCGACGCCGCGACGCCCTGCGCCGTGGCGCGGCGCGCCAGTGTCGCGCAGGGCAGGGCGCTGCTGGGGGTGTGGGAAAAGTCGTTCGCCCCGGCGTCTGCCGCCGGCGGCAGGAGAGACGGCGGTTTCGGCTCCGGCGTGGGTACGGCAGATGACGGCGAGTTGCGGGAGGTGCTAAAGGAGTTCTCGGCGCTGCTGCGGAGCGGCTCGGGCTCGGGCTCCGGGGCCGCCGCAGCGGAGGAGGAAGAGGGGATCCCGCAGCAGCAGGTGTCGGCGCACTTCGCGCCGCTGTTCGGGGCCGTGGCGCGGGCCCTCGGGCTCACGGCGCGGCAGGCCGCGTACGTGTTCGTGCTGGGCCACGTGCGGAACTTGACGTCGGCGGCCATGCGCGCCGGCGTGTTCGGCCCCTTCCAGGCGCAGAAGATCCTCGCGGGCGCGGGCGCGCAGCGCCTCGTCGCCGCCGCCATCGACAGGGAGTGGGACACCCCCTTCGAGGACGCCGGCCAGACGGCGCCAGTCCTCGACCTCTGGATCGGCAGGCACGAGATCTTGTATTCCAAGATCTTCAATAGTTGATATCCGGGATTTCGCGCGGGCGGATGATTGGAATCTACGGTTTGAATGCGTTGATGGTTATCTTGTCTTGTTGGCTAGAGGCGTTGGTATTTATGACAATTCGAAAATTGCCAAGTGCTGTTGTTGTGTGGTGTACATTCAGCCCATGTCGAACTGATCTATGCTATGTATTACATTATACCCATGACCTACTCATCGTCCTGATCGTCGCTGTCACTCCCATAAGCCACTAACGGCCCTGCTGATGCTGCCGTCTTTGCCTTCGGCGCCGTTGATACCTTCGCCGTCTTGAGCACCGCTAATGTGCTGCTCGACAAAATTCCGCCGTCTGAAGCCTGTTCTTGTCGCTGTTGCGGTGCCGCAGGAGCAGCAGCAGCAGATTCTGCCCAGGGTATGTTATCCTGACCTCCCACTTCGCCATTCTCGATCATTAGATGTTGCTCGTGCTCCAACTCGTAGCCTTGTCGTCCTAAAGGATTGACCGCCTGTGGGCCTCGGGCGAAATACACGTCATCCGGCGCCTCGTAGCCCTCCAACCCGAAGCTGCTCTCGATCTTGCGCCGCTTTCTAGCCTCGGGATCCCGCCCCTCGATCTCGGCAACGAAGGCCTCTGGTAGTGCTCTCCTGATGGCCTCCGCAGCTTGTTCCTCGACTCGCCTCGCCTCTCTGGCCTGCGCCATCGGGTTCGGATCAGCCGTCGCCCAGCGGACGTTCAATACCTCGTTGTGGTCTAGCGATTGGTGTGCCATGGCCTATGTCACGTCCTAAGTTAGCAATTTGCTTCGTAGGGGAATAGTAAGGACGTAAAGAATTCTAGGCCGATGCTCACCTCCTTCGCAAACTGTGCGTTGGCCTCGTTCGTGTACGTGATGAAAGCAACGCCCCTTGTGTTCAACACGCGAATACGCTCCACCTGCCCCCACTCCGCGAAGTGGCGGGCGACAATCTCTTCTATATCGTCGCTGACGTGGATGCGGCCGACGTAGATGGTCCGGTTGACGCGGGAGAAGCTGCCCACGCCGCCCATGTCGTCGCGGTAGTCGGAGAACTTGTCGCGGCCGAAGCAGTCGACGTTGGGGTTGAAGAGGTCGTGCACGCCGGGAAGTCGGTGCAGGTACTCACAGTCCTGGCCCTTGGGGCAGATGCCGCGCGCGAAAAATAGGCAGAAGTACGACCCGGGGACGCGGTCGGCGCGCGTGTACCCGCTGTCCCGCGCGATGTTGCACCGCCCCTTCGCCGGCGTCTTGGACAGGTACTTGTCCTCCCGGTCGCCGCCCGACCACTTGTTGTACCATATGTTGAAGATGGTGCCCGTCTGCGGCGGCGGCTCCGATGTGATGAAGGACGGGTCGACTTGCGGCCGCGCCGGACGCTTCTTGCGGATGATCTTCTTCACCTTCTTGGGCGCAGGCGCCGCGACTTCGGTGCTCTGCGCCGCTAGGGCGAGGTCACTTTCCTCTGCCATGTTGGCGTTGTATGTAGTTGTGGAATTGTAGGAGCGAGTTGAGGTTTACCCGGCACTAGGCTGTTTGATCGATGGCAAGGCTGGGGGGAACGGTATTATCGACTTATCAATTCCAACTTTTTGGGTTTAGAGGCATTGCCACCGCGTTTACCGCAAAATACTTCATAGTCGAGAGATGGAGCCCCACCTTTTTTCCCTATTCACCTATAGCCCTAATATGCATCTATATGCATCCCTTATACATCGTGTAGCGTTCTTCCGCTGGCTTCAGAATTCCCCAACTTTCAGTTCCTGATATGTGCACGCATGCAATGTAAGCTATTAGCGAATCTCTTTGCTGGACTCTGGTAAGGTCGGGCCATTGTTCACCTCATCGTTTGGCGTATACGGAGTACATACGGTAGATTTCCGCTAGAGAGGGTAAATCCCCCAGGTTTCGGCCCCTGTAAGACCAGAATCGTCCCCAGTTTAGCGCCTCAAACTCGCTGTAGCCGCTCCTGGAAGAAACCGCGAAACAGCTGAGGAAACAGCCCATCTGCAGCTCTGGGAGATGGCCTACCCCGCCAAGGCTTAATACAATCTAGACTTACCTCGGCCCCAGTGTTATAGCGCCTCGGTAGCTTGCCTACCCGTTGTTAGCAGCTATATGAAGACACAATTATATTACGGACTCCTTTCTGTTACGACTTGAGTAAAGTTTTCTTGTGTTACTTTGAGTCTCTCCCAATTCAGTCTCGTAATTAAGCGCCTTTATCGTCACAACTCTAAATATTATAGCGGAATATCTTGAATCAGCCTCTATAAAGCTGCCATGTCTGCTCAGATCCCCGATCTCGTACGTGGTCCATAAGCCAAGGCCTGCATCGTGAATGTTGCTCCCGAATCAGAGCTCATACCTTTTTAGGTCAAACATCGCGTCAGCGATAAGGCGAAGAGGACCTTGGACATAGTCGCTAAGTTTGTCGAGGAGGAATGCATACCGTACGTAAACCGCGGTGTCTCATACGCAACCTGCTGAATGCCGTCTAGGGCAGATCCTGTGCTCGAAGCGCAGATTGGTGAGGGTGATTCACGATGGGATCACCATCCTCCAATCGTCGATGAACTAAAGGTCAAGGCGAAGAAGTTGGGCCTCTGGAACATGTTCTTCCCGAAGGGCCACTACAAGGAGTCGCCTGGCTACTCGAATCTGGAATATGGTTTGATGGCAGAATGGCTAGGCAAGTCAAGAGTAGCTTCGGAAGCCACCAATTGTGCAGCACCGGATACCGGTAACATGGAAGTGCTGGCCAAGTATGGCAACGAGGCGCAAAAGGCTCAGTGGCTAAAGCCGTTGATGGACGGGGAGATCCGATCAGCCTTTCTGATGACTGAACCTGACGTGGCCTCTTCGGATGCGACAAATATCCAACTAAGCATGAGGAAAGAGGGCGACGAATGGGTGCTCAATGGCGCCGTAAGTACTCTCCCATTTCGGGAACTAAACATCAAGTGGCTGACGAGAGGTAGAAATGGTGGTCCAGCGGTGCCGGCGATCCCAGGTGTAAAATCTACGTTGTAATGGGCAAATCAGACACCAACAACAAAGATCCATACAAACAACAGTCCGTCATCCTGGTCCCGGCGAATACGAAGGGTATTACCATTCACCGGATGCTTAATGTCTATGGATACGACGATGCTCCCCATGGTCATGGCCATATCTCTTTTAACAATGTCAGGGTGCCAGCCAGTAATATGGTCCTGGGCGAGGGTCGGGGCTTCGAGATCATCCAAGGCCGGCTGGGACCAGGCCGCATCCACCATGCTATGCGGAGCATCGGCGCTGCTGAACGCGCTCTGGAGTGGCTGCTGATGAGAATCAACGACCCGAAGAAGACGCCCTTCGGCAAACAGCTGAAGGAGCACGGGGTCATTCTGGAATGGGTCGCGAAATCCAGGATCGAGATCGACGCGGCCCGCCTCATCGTGCTCAACGCTGCTGTCCGGATGGACGACCTAGGGCCGAAGGCGTCTCTGAGGGAGATCGCCCAGGCCAAGGTCCTGGTGCCGCAGATGGCGCTGACGGTCATCGACCGCGCCGTGCAGGCCTTCGGCGCAGCCGGCATCAGCCAGGACACGCCGCTCGCCAACATGTGGGCACAGATCCGGACGTTGAGACTCGCGGACGGGCCCGACGAGGTCCACCTACAGCAGATGGGCCGGAACGAGAACAAGAGGGGCGCGGAGGTCACCAAGAAGATCCTGGCCCAGAAGCAGAAGACGGAGCAGTTGCTGAAGCAGAACAACTTGAAGCTGTACCAGCCAGGTGCAAATATCAAGGCGAAGCTCTAGAGGATTTATTGGCACTTAATGCTAGCGCACCCTCACCAATCCATCTGGCTGTAGATTTACTAGCGTGTTGGAAACTCGATTTTGAGGACTGGGTTGACGATTAATAAAACCTCTGTCTATGTACATTTGTGCATGAAAAAGGGGCTACTATAAATCAGAATCCGGTTGTGTGAATTGTAGCACGAAGATGTCTATTCTCTTTGGTTAATGCAACAACAGATAGTACCATGTTACCACACATTTGACCCTTATTTTCTTTAGTTATCTTACCATCTGCCACATCCATGTCCCTTGATCCGAAGAACCCCAAAGGTCGATGATACAGTTCCCGGAGCTACCGCAGCTAAGAGTCCTCTTATACTGTTTAACCCGATGGCTTTTGTATTCAGGTTTTGTGAAAGGCGGCCGGCCACCTCGCCCTCTGGAGCGACAGAGACGCCCAATACGGATGCTAAATGGAGGCTCTCCCTCGCCATCACGTAGATGGGCGATCGTAGCGGCCCACCGTGGTCTCCCAGTCAGCCATCAGCCGACTTGGTTGGGTAAAAGCCGGTCCGCATCAGCTACATCTCAACTTATGCTTCTAAATGCATCGTGACACATACATCGACCCCCCTGCGCTAAACCATAACAATAGCTTCCGTCGATAAGAGATGCTTCCACAGCTGTGGTTAATATTGGATGTAGATAATGCATAGTAACTCCGGTGACCGGCTAATATAGGTGTGAATCCATGGTTGCCCCGTATGACTTTTGCAAGGGGATATTGGGTGCATGACTCGCATCATGAACCTTGGACCCAGCACTATATAAGTTGCATTAATGAATGCTTCATTGTTGGTAGGACGATGATGAACCGAGCTTACAGGGATCTTACCCCTGTCGCTCCCGTCGCGTTGCCCGGCCGACATATTGACACAAATTACCTCTGAACCTTTTTCCCCGAAAGCCCTATTTGCATCAGCCGACCAAGGTCGCGCCTGCACTGCACAAGCTACAGACCAGATTACTTACTTAGCTCTTCCGATAAAGAAGCCTTGAGATCCCGTCGCGTCCATCTTTTTCTCCAGCCAGGACCCAAAACATTCCACTGCACAGATTGCACACAGACAAGTCGCATCTCCATCTCAACCCACCGAAGAGCTAGACTACATTCCTTAAGAATCCCTTCCACCACAAGCACATAAACCAAAAATATCAGACGTACGGACAGATTCGAATTCGCCGCAATGTCTCCAACCAGCGTCCTGTCCGAGAAGGACCGCAACGTCTCAGTGCAGACCCAGCAAGACGCGACCGCCGGCAAGCCTGAGATTAAGAGCATGGAATACCACCGCCAGGTCCTGCAGTCTAAGATGGAAAACAAGTGAGTCGTCCCTTCACATGCGCAAACACGCACAACAAGAAAATTTCTTTCTATCATCCCGTCCCTCAAAGCGCAACCCACCAATGCTGATGTTTCCTGCTACTAGGGAAGGGCAGACCACCATCTCTCCGTCGGACGAGATCATGAGCCCCTGCACGGCGAAGCTGAGCAAGATGCGCGGCAAGCAGGCTAGCAAGTACGTATTACGACCCCGCCGCGCGGGCTTACTTACCTACCTCTTCCTTCCCTAGTCGCCCTGAACGGAGACAAACATACTGACTCGGTTTCTTTTTCTTTTTCCTAATCTGTAGAGCGAAGCCCAAGTCCCTATTCGCACAGGCGTCGGCCAAGAAGTTCAGCGGCGAGAATGTCTTCGGCGCTAGAGATGCCACGCAGTCTCCCCGGGAGAATGGCGGCCAATCCGGCAACTGACCCTGCTTCCCTGCAATCTGCGGCGGAGAACCGACGCACTCACGACCCTCTTCGATTCTCTTTTCTGTCTAACCGCCGAGTGGAAACCGGGGAATGGACCACAGGACTTTCTCTTCTTCTACGGTGGAAACGGACTATGTTTTGTGATGTGGTATGGGCAATGGCGTCCGGAATGGCAAAGAAGGGCATGCCTAGGTTTCGGGTCTGGCTAGACTTCGCCCTCTTCTCAGGATAGAGAGAGAGAGGCTTGTAACGATATGATTTAATGAATCAACGATGATCATTCATATAGCAACGCAAAAGCGAAATGTGTACTCTTGGTGCTTGATCCCTTCTTTTCATGCTTTATACCCGCTAACTATGTAGACCACATCCTCATCCGCCACCACATGCCCCAGGCCGACTCTCTGCGGAACATGTCTCGCGCTAGCACCCCATACCAAAGCGTATTTGTAGGTGTCCTTCAGCGTCCGATGGATGCGATCGCACACGTCCTCGATGGTGGAGTTGTTGCGGACGATCAGGGCTTCGCTGAAGTCGGGATCGCTGCCTTTCCGCTTCGTGTAGATCCGGATGAGTTGCAGCTCCTTCCAGCACCGGTCCACGACGTCCTGGATGCCGAGGTCCAACTCGCAGCTCATGACGGCCGTGTTGGGCTCGCGCGCCAGCTTGTCGAGGAACTCGATGGACACGCTGTCGATCTTGTTGTAGACGTACAGGCACTTGATGTACTTGCGGTGGTCCTTCATGATGACGTCGATGAGGTCGTCGACGGTGGCCTCGTCATCCCGTACCAGCACCTCGACGTTGAGGAGCTTGTAATCGCGTAGAATGTTGAACACCATCTTCTCGTCCAGGTTCTTCGGCGGCGACTGGAACGTGATCTTCATGCCGCCGGCCTTCTTTTGCTTCAAGTAGATGTTCCTGGCGGTAGGAACAGCAACGATTCGTCAGCCCATGCAGAAAATCGAACCCCAAAAATGGAATCCATCCAGGCAGAGAGGCTTCATAACATCATGTATGCATGTATGGACTCACGGTGGTTCCCTGTTGAGCCGGATGCCGACGGCCTCCAGCTCGGCCTCGAGCAGGGCGCGCTGCTCGGCGCGCTTAGTGGCGTCGAGCACCATGAGGATGAGGTCGCTCGTCTTGGCGGCGGAGATGACCTGGCGGCCGCGGCCCTTGCCCTCGGCGGCGCCCTCGATGATACCCGGCAGATCGAGCAGCTGGATCTCGGCGCCGCCGTACTCGAGCACTCCCGGGATCGCCGTCAGCGTCGTGAAGGCATATGACGCCACCTCAGACCGCGTCTTGGTCACCTTGGACAGGAACGTCGACTTTCCCACCGAGGGGAAACCCACCAGCGCTATCCGCGCGTCGCCACTCTTGCTCACATCGAAGCCCGCGCCGCCACCGGAGCCAGAGCCGGGTCCGGGCTCGAGCAGCTGCGCCCGTAGCCGCGCAAGCTTTCTGACACGGTTGTCAGTCACGGAAGACGCGATTGATGTGTAATTAAAAGGGTTCGGCACTTACCCCTTCAGAAGACCAAGGTGATATTCTGAAAAGGAGTCAGTAGGACACAAAGTTTGACCTCATCCTCGATATTGTCTCACCAGTCGCCTTGTTCTCTACGGGCCATACTAGGTCAGCTTTGTCGCGACAGAGACAGGAAGCATGGCATCCTTACTCTGAGTCCTCCTCATCTCATCTTCAATCCTAACCGTTGTTAATAAGCTTCACGCATTCGGTTAGGAGGCGACTCTTACTCCTTGATCTTATCCGTAATGTTCACCATCTTGGCGATTTTTCCACGAATATCGTCAGGATGGTGGACTCTGGGTGATCAAAGGAAAATAAAGATTAAAGCTCGCCAAAACTATGCTGGCTATGGACTTTACATCTCACAACGTGATCTCGCCCTTATATTTGCCCCCGCGGTCCCACCATCAATCAATCTGAATCGGTCGCAGAAGGTTCGCACATCTCCAGCGGCAGAATTGTAACGTGGGGTAGTCCGCACAGACCAAGTGGGCTTCACCGATTTCCTCTTTGGGGACTTCGACCTTAAGCACCGATGCTTCGTAACGTCTCTTCTTCCAATTTCTTAATGCGGCACTCCAAGAAAATGAGCTGTGACTGTGATACATTCTCTTCACACCAGCTGAAGAGATCTAATCCCCGTCTCTAGATAAGCTCATCCCGAGGCTTTTATTTTGGTCTGAAAGGGGGATGTCAGCCCCCTAGGCCGCTGTGGTTGCGGCTTCATATATGATGCCTCTTTGCGCAACCCTTTAGAAAATACCTGGCTTAGGGCTACCTTTAAGTAACATTCGGTCGTGTGTAAACAGCTACGGCTAGGGGTATTTCGGTCATGTCATACTCAATAATCGTGCCTCCCCGGCCACAGGTCCAATCAAGGCTCACCTTACAGAAGTCCTTCATTATTTCTTGCGCTTTGAGGATAAGGTCACTCAGCGGCCCGCCAAATACCTCTATGACGTTGGCGTTGATAGCCCGTCAAGAAACGAGGCTTGCTTTCCGTCGTTTGTTAAGTTTTTGTCGCCAGCATTCGGTACAGTATAGAACGTAGGAAAGTTAGTCTCCAGATCCGCAAGCACTTCCTCCTGCGATATTATAAGAATGGATATAATGCCCTAACTGATGATACTCGATGCCGCGATGTTATGTCAAATTCCGATACTTCATCTCTCGGACGGACTCACCGCCATTCCCGAACTTCTCAAGTAGCCACTCTGCAATCCAGGTCCCAGGTTGGAAGCGTTTATTAAGATAGCATTCAGAAAGGGGTTGGGAAAGGGAAAAAAGGGAAAGTTTGAAAAAGTATCGGCGTGCCCAGGGAGCAAACTTGGTGGCTTCTGGCCCAGAACTGTCCTTACGGAAACGGGCTTATACACCTCCGTCTTGTTCTTTATCGTGCATTGGACCTTCCTTTCTGCAAAGTCCCCGGTTTTCAAGGTGTTCATATAGCGGACTATACTTAGATTTGATAGTCGACTTCAAATCTGAATCAAATATACCACATTCGAATCCTGTATGCAAACTTTGGACTTATAATACCACCTGAGACACGACTTTAATCGATATAAACCAGAGTTCCTTTCTTAAGGACCTCTGCCCCTCTTCCTAAGCCTCCTTATCACTGGTATTTCAATGATGGTCAGTATTACAAGTTTCTTTTTCTTGTTTTCTCCTGGACAAATAGTTAAAGGGCCTTCCCGCAGTTAAGCCGTTCTTCGATATTTAACATATTGGTAAGTGACGACTTGGCCCTTACGTACGAGCGGCGATAAGGAGCAACCCAATGTAGAAGATTTCTCATGTCCCTACGTCAAACGCCGTCTTCAGGTGCTTGAAAAAGAGCTTCTTGCCGTCATATCTGCCAGTCGGACACCTTGCCTTGATCACGATTTCGTAAGACAGCCCTGCTAATATGTCGCCTGCCGCGCCTCTCAATATTACGCTCCTACAGCCCGTGGTGGCCGAAGAAGCGGCCTTGTCGAGATAGGGGTACCGGAGGCCGATAAGGATCCTGCGCTAGGGAGCCTCGTCCATGTTCTACTGCGATTGCTGGTCAGTACACAGTATGGCATCATACCTGCCCGTCAGTGTTTTGTCAATCCCAGGAGCGAGCGACAAAGAGTACGACGCTCTCTCTTTCCCTTGCCCCAGATTATGCCTTCTGAGCCGTTTCTGTGTACGGCTTGACTCTACGCGCGGCCTGGGATGTATGCTCGGTGGGCTGCCAACGAGACCGAACATTTTCATTAGATTGGTCGCTAGAGAGGCATTACAAGAAAAGCACTGGCAGTTTCTTGGGCTCAGCACGTATACAATCCATAAAAGGATCGACGCCACAAGCTGCTCGTAGTCACAGGCATCTGTTTGCTCTCATTGAGCATTGTGGCCGGATCCTCCGTCCAGAACTGCGTTTGTATCCTGAAACAGGCAAGGCATGTTCTTAGCAAATGGAATGGTAGACGCCAGCACCGGGTTAGAGGTTTCGGTGGGCCTTTGTTGCCACACCACACATACCGACCCGCCCGGACCTCTCCTGAGAGACCGCCGCCGAACAACAACATCGCGGGGAGCTTCGGGACTCCGAAAGCGAGCCCTTAAGGTTCAGGATTCAGGTGGGAGGCCTGCCGCTCCTAGTACGGGGGAAGCGCTGTGTTTCCGCAAGCTTTGCAGAGATTATAATGGAGTAGATGGAAGGCTGTGGGAATACATATATAATCATAACGCTTGAACTAATAACATTCAAGCGCCCGATCTTTTGCCATAGTCCAATAAAGGTGAGCGAAACCACTCGGTTAACGTGGCTCAGCTCGAAAAGCAGGCATTGGATGGTGGGGGCGGGTGTGGTACTGACGAAGCGCGTTTTCAAGAACCCTCTCAGGTCGTGATCCAAATAATTGATACCCTTTGGGTTATTGGGCCTTAAGAAAGTGTGTCAATTATTTTGAACACGACCTGCCTCTATACCTATCCTTCCCAGGCTTTTTCCATCTCTGGTTATTCCTCCCGCAATCAAGGCGGGTGTGAATGTTTTAACTGCCTGCTGTAGTAGGTCTATATTCGTCAATCTTGTTTCAATAATTCTCTGTAATTCTCTCTTTATATGAACCATTATATGTTACTTGGAAGAAGCCGCCCATCGTGATTTTCTTCGATCTTAACCCGAGCTCTCCCATTTACTAGGGGCTTGGGAACAAGGGAGGCCTTAATTAAGCACCCTTATCTCATGCTAGCAAGCCTAAAGACCAGACCAATCTTGCTGCGCCAGGCTAGGAACAGCATCATCGTATTCCTTCGAGAAACCAGTATTCTTATGGTAGATGTGAGCTAGAGAGATAGGCAAGCTGCTACAAGCGCTTAGATGACGGTTGCCGGGCGGCGGGGCGTTGAGGCGACAGCGGTATCCCGGCCCAGTAGTCGATCTACTTACATTGCCATCACGGCATCCCACTGCTTCTGCGAATGAGGCAGAGTGTAACCTACTAGAACGTTCCCGGAGACCCGGCCGTAATGGTTTTGTTTCGTGGCGATTACTTGCACCACTGGTATGTTCATCTGTACCTGTGCCATTAAAGGGAGTCGTTGTCAGATTAAGCTACGTATCCTGGCACCACTGACGTAGAGCCCCGCCGGATGCCCCATAACGGCTGGCATAACCGAAGATCAACCGACGGAAGCCGGGACCAGCTGAAAGTAAGGCTAATCCGAGGCGTCACCTTACTGTATTTTATTGTTACGACGAACGTATATCGGCCCGACATTACTTCTAATATGCAATGTATCTTCTTAACTTCTTTCAAATGCGAAGCATGTAGGTTTTCGTAAACTGATACGTAGGATAATATGAGACGATCAACTCACGAACTTGATACCTAGGTACCTAAGTACACACTAGACCCACAAGAAAGTGAAGATAAGGCTGGGGGGCTGACGGGGGGAAATGGGCCCTAGCTCACCTATAGGGCTGAATGATCCCATCCCGTCCCCGCCGTGCCCTCGCACGCTTCTCCGCTTTTACGTCTCTATATCCTGAGACTATCTGCTGGTCCCGTTTCGTAATGGGAATCGCCAATAAGAGCATGGTCCCAGACCCGCGAGCCGGGAGAAGTTAACTAGCAACGTTTCGCCTCGAGTCACTCTGAGGTTCAGCGTAGTAGAGGTGGGGGTTGCATGTCAGGTTAGGTTCGATCCTACAGTGCTAGTTGGTACTTCCTGTCAGTCGCTCCCATCTAGTAGATCGCATATCTGATGGATATAGTGCATTATGCTTGTAAATCTTCTTTACCGGCATGCATGCAGAGTCTACCGACCGCTAAGCGAACTGCGGGAGTTCCTATGCCAATCAGCGGAGATCGCCTGGCCAGAACCTTCGGTGGGGTGAATGTCCGTGACATAACTTGAGCAGTGTGTAAGTAGTCTTCGATACTACACAGAGCCTATGAGTGGAGAATGCGGAGGGGATAGACGTTACGCAACACCGGTCCATATGGACTGACTGACCAAACAAACACCTTTCGGAACACAGAAATCCGCCCGCTTTTTGTGGTAGTGATGTCAACGCTTTTGATACATTCATCCGTCAAATGTGCTCCGAGTCTGACGGGGCAGAAACGCCGTCTAGTGAAGAATCCTATGCGGCTGATAACGGCCAGACCCCTTCGTCCGGAACGCCGTATACCGGGTATCAAAGGCCTCCACGATATTGGACTCAAATCCTCCTTGATGAGGAATTACCTGCACCCTCAGAAACACAGAAACCGCCCTCCTACCTGGTCCTATCCATGTAAAGTAGACTGTGGAGGAGAGCAGGCTGATTAAATACAGAGAAAACTCAGTCATATAGCACCCCTTTACACCACTTCCTTCGATCGGCGAGATGAAATTGCCAACTTCTAGGAATCATATGCAAGGTAAATATCTAGGTCCAAGCCTGGAAAATAAGGCTGAGCCAATACACAGAAAATGATTCCACGATAGATACTATACCCAGTATCTTCGAACACGATGACTCTTCAAATGGTTTTTCACGGTTTGGATAGATTGCACACCTCAGTCCCGTCCTCACTCCGATTCCGACTGATACGTGGTTGCCGACAAGCTTCGGCCCTGGTGAACCTTATGCCCGCTGGCCACGGTTCAGCAGGGTCCTTGAAGGCAGAGAATAGCTTTGCACGGTAAACCTTAAAGATAAACCTTAAAAGCGCATGAAAAGCTTTGCAAGCCCCTAGGAATCATATATAGAGCACGAATACCACCGGATTCCACTACCCTCAACATCCTTGTTGGGCTATCCGATGATAATATCCTCGGGGAAGCCCGTCTTACGAGAATAAGCGTTTCTATACCGATCCTTCAGATGTTGAACATTGCTCTCCACCTCGGCCATCGTAACGAACTCGAGTCTCTTCACGGCTTTATCTTTTCCTGCATCCTTCTTCCAATCATCAAATCTCTTGCGGAGTCGTTGCTCATGCAGTCCCTCGTGCATCCGGATCATTGCTCTCGCGCGAGGGTTTTCGCCCTTGAGAGCATGTTGCAGAAGGTAGAGAGTCTCGACGTTAGGCCAACTATCCATTATAGATGACCAACAAGGCTGTACAGTTGGCATAAGATAGGGCGAGTCCGTTTGGACGGCCAGTGAACGAACAGAGGCGCGATCATTCGCATCGAAATTGCGGTTCGCGCAGTTTTTCGCCCTACACCCGATGCAACACGGCTCGAAAAGGACGATGTCGACGGCTACGTTTATGGGTTGTCGAGCGATCTTGCCGGTTGGATCGCGAAGTGGAAATAGATTTTTGTAGTTCAGAAGCGCGATCTTCAAAGACATTTTGCATGCCATAAACCAGAGGGGAGCCTTGTTTTGAACGGCTGGATATGGGGTAGGAGGTTGGGTAAACATGTTGCGGAAATAGACCACTCGAGGCTCGATGGCAGCTTCCCAAATCATCATCTTGATCTCCGGAGGTAGCTCGGGGTACTTATGGAATGCCGTTAGGGGCTTGGAGAGGCGAGCTGAGCGGCGTGTGGGCAAATTCCGGGGAGCAGGATCGATTCTTCGCCTTTTACTAGGTCGGTCTCCATCACCTGTTGCGCTGGTCATGGCATCCGATGGGGTAGAATCCCGAGTGGACGTCTTGCCAACCTTCCTGCCAATAGAACGACGGGCAGAGCTACGCCCTTGACGCTTCCGTGAGGATCGGCCTCTCGCTAAGCCAGACTTGGAAGTCGAGCGCCGAGATACTGTTTCAGCGATATCTTCTCCGCCATTATCATCATCGGCCACTCCTTCATCTTCGTCGACATTGTCGTATGTGATAGTGTGCGATTCTTCGAGGTTGGAAGAATGGGCCTGTAGTGTGCTCTTTGAGGAAGCATTACGAAGTCTATCTTCGAAACGCGTGGTGTTGCCAGGTGTGGAATTGATAGTAAAATCGAACTGGGCTTTAGTCATCGACCTTGTTACACGCCGAGTCAAAGAGCCAGACCCTTCGATGAAATGCATGTCCTGTGGCCGCTTAGGCGTGGACAGCACAGGCGCACTACTTTGGGAAGCAGTACGCTCCAAAACGGCAGTTCCACCAGGACGCTTCTCGCCTGTGCCATCTCGGCCATCTCCATCCTCGCTAGAGTTCATTCTGGAGGTGTCGCAGGTAATAACAATTAGATCTCCTGATGAAGCACTAAGTGTACTAATATACTTCTAAGTCACTTGACAGTATGTGTGAAGAATCTAGGAAGACTTGGTCAGCGGCTTGAATGCCCAACTTCTGTCCGCAAATCGGGGAGCCGGAGAGTATGGAAGTGGTAACGGATCATACATCGGTGGCCACAGCACATTCACCACGTTTTGATGAACGGCTTCTGCAATAAATCTCGGTCGCAATTGTAGTGGTGAATGCTCTTAGGAACTGGATAAATAACGAATTCAGATCAGCTGTTACCACGAACTTGACGAGGGTCTCAAGGAAGGTGCGGTCAGATGGAAGGTGATATGCCGTTCGAGCAGGATCAAGGGTGACAAAAGGGAATTCTAAAACATGATTCGGCTCAGGAATCTACTTACTCTGTATTACCGTTTACGAATGTCGGCGGTGGATTAGTGATATGGTGATGTACGACGAAGGTAAGGGTCGATAAGAAGCGGCAGCAATGAACGCGGGGCCTAGCTAGGTCGGCTGATGATGCCAGCTGATGGTGGGGCTTTTGGCATTGAGACTGGATGTCCAGCGCTAAGCCCACTAGGCACGTGTCAGATAGAGTTACCAACTAAAATACCCGTGATTGCTGGTTAGCCTAAGCGTTAGCCTCTTACTAGACCGACGAGCGCCTAAGCGCCTGCCAGGGGTTCCGTCGACTTAGACGAAGTACAGTGGGGGTGCAAAATAAACGCAAATGTGCCGATTTCCCCGCAAAACACTATTATTTCATTATCAAATATACTAACGAAATACTTTATGCTCAAAGTAGAAAAAAATATAATTGCGTAAATTAAGGCTTTATTTACAACATATTTTAAAAAGGGGAAATTTAAATAAAGTTTGCGAATATATCCGTTTTAAAAGCTATGTAATGTTTAAAACCGTTGTTTTACTATGGGAAAATCGATACTTTTTAAATAGTAATAATTAAAAAAAGCTATAACTTATAATTAAAAATGACAAAAATAAGATACATGCTAAGTAGGTAATAATATGTAAAGTTATTAAAAGAATAAACATTATTTTATATATAACTGTTTTTATAATTAAGTTATTTAATTTCGAATATGATATGTTTTGCGGGGAAATTGGTCTATTTGCGTCTTTTTTGCACCACCACTGTATATCTATCTACCTCCCTGGTGCCTAAGTGTAGATACATATGTAGGTATATGTAGATACTAGGTAATTGACTGTAAAAAACAGTCGAAAGGATCATTGGTTATAAAAGTCGAGCAGCCGGACTCTGGTATTCGAGATGCAATCAGGGCATACTTTGGGGCTTACTGTAGCTCGATCACCATCACCGGCAGTCGAGGGTGCAACACAGGATACAGGAACTAGCTTCCGTGGAATCGAGTCGCTGCCGAATCGACAACTCGCAATTCGGTGTCACGGATACAAATTATGTATAGGTATTTATTAGACCTAGCCCTCTCCAATTGCTGCACCTGGATAGTAGAGCATTAGATGTCCATATGCTGAGTTCGCTTAGAGGGTGCCGTACCCTGGAATTTCGACTAGGACACTGAAGTAGCAGTTGAGAAGTCAACCGGATGTATCGTTTGACGGAACACGCAGCTATATACCTTTTAACTATCCGATGAAAGCTTCGCGGCGGCTGAAATGACTCGTATTAAGGTTCGGAGGATACGAGCTTCAAATTTACTAAGGATACAGGTAGCTGTAGAATGGTATAAAACCAGAAACCCCCCATGACGACCTTGATCCTTAAACTACTGCGTTGACCTTCTATTACCAACAACCTAAATTTCTCTATCGGGATTTTCGTCAATTCGAGACTTAAATGCCACCCACAAAGATGTGAATTGCATTGCCGTCGTCATTGCCCTTCCGTTCGAGGCCACTCGTAGTCTGATCTCTGTTCAGCCTGCTGGAAGGCCGAGAGATTGTGTGACCGGCCCCAACTGATCGAGTCGAGCCCCTGAGAATCCCAGGATGGACAGACAGAGACGTGTAAAAATGCGCACCCAGCAACAGCTTCGCCCTAAGTGTTAAAGAAGATGTGCTTTCCTCTCTATATGGTACTTTCCTAATCACGCCTATATAAGCCCCCACCAGGTACACACTAGTAGTTTGTCAGGGGCACGGATGATACATCAGGGGCATAACACACCCAAGCGACGGAATGGTGCCTCGTCAACTCTCACCGTCTGTACAAACGTTCAGCTAGCGCGATGCCTTCTCGTGGTGCTCATTCTCTGTCGGCCGCGGTTGGCCGGTTTCTTGTGATGCCTAGTACGCTCCCCTTGTCGGCCTGCTGCATTATCATTGTGCGGTGGTCTGTTGCGCGACGTGGCGATGGGTCCGGTTCGTTCTAGGTGTCTGCTGCTTGGGATTTCCCCTCGCGTTCAGGGGTATCATAGGCATGGACCTGCGAGTCGACACGTATATACCTACATCGCCGGGCTAGGCATTCCAGTTGTTCAAGGACACAAACTCGGGCGTCTATACTTGGCGTAGATAGTGTGGGTGCTCGGTATTCGTTGTGCTTTGCTGCGGGTTTGAGCCAGGGGCGTATGATCCACTTGGCATATAGGAAGGGGCGAGTATTTCTGCTGGGTAGAACGTGTAGGATTGCGTCCAAGGTGAGACAAGCTGAGGAGGGACAATTGGTTTGGAGCCCGAGATTTCCCACTCGTAACCTACACGTAAGTTGGTGATACAGGTTAGCCAGTGCCGTGTCTCAAGTCACCAGCGGGCGCACTAACCTCCGGGGGTCAGCCGCACTCGCCAAGAGAAAGGCCCACCATCGGGATCCGGAAACGGGTCAGACCACTGCCAGAGAACCGGGCCGGTTGCCTCCCCTGTTGGCTCCGGTGTTGCCGGTTTAACCTCTTGTTTTGCGGCTTTGGGTTCTGGTGCTTTCTTTTTCTCGCTGCTTGACTGCCGATCGTGGTTCTTATACTTGTGTGGTCGTTTGGAGTAGTGTCCTTTCCCCATCACTGTTCGAATTTTGTAAGAGTGTACACGCGCACAGATTCTGACGGCCTAGGGGCAAACGGAGGTTACCCAGTCTGGTGAGATCCAATCATGAAGAAAGCAGTTAGAAGTTACGAGTATTAGGCGATGACGACAAAGGCGTTATTATGCCGAGGGAGCGGTGAGCAGAATATAAAAGATGCCTGCGCCTCATCCGCCTCACTTATGCTGTTGGAAACTAGCAATTTCTGGTTTCGTGGCATTAACCGGAATTTCGAGCTTTAAATGAACGGGATGACTCCCGAGTTCGGTGAGAATGCCTGCTTACTTATATAACCGCATAGCTCCGCGGGTATGCAACCAGGCAGGCCCCTGAAACGTTGCAGCAGAGGGATATCTTTAACCGTGGGAAACTTCTTAGGCTGCTGCTCAGGGTGCCGGGGTTCAAGATCGGTATATAGTAACTGAGGGGCGGCAGCACATCCGCATCGGGACGTGGTGGAATCTGACGTGTCACGGCGGCGGCGAAAATGCACTTCTGCAGTTGATGCGACCCAGCGGCTTGTGGTCCACGAATGGCACGCCCGCATGAACGTATACGGAGTAAAGAGCTTACGGAAGTAAAAATTTGCATTGATTAGTTTGCTGTAAAAGCAAATTTGGGGGTGGCTGTGATAGGTTTACTCGGTTGTGTGGCTGCGCATGCACCTGCGCATGCGCGCCTGTGGTATGCACACCTGCGTATGCAGAAGGAAGCAGGAAGAGGATGCGCCAGACCAACCGAAGTAAGGCAGTCATGTCCCATTATCTACTGCTCCGATCGTGCCAATCATAGGCTCTATGTCGATGAGTATTCAGCTCTTACTTATTCAACGGCTATTAGTAATGTAGACAATCCCAAAGCCTAAGCTCTATCATACCACGCTGTAGCGTTTCCACGACTTCCTCTCATTGGTCTCCTAGGCCAGATATATCAAATTCCATATATTGTCTATATTAATCATTGCATGCGGACTCTGAAATCCTACTTTGGTAGAATGACAATATGGCATGGAAAGCTTGGGCTTGACTGCTCATATACCCATGACAGTCTAATTCAAATCATATGGGTGGTCATCCAGGTATGAATGCCAGTCCGACCGGCTCCCTATCCCGAGCACCCGACTAAAGATCGAATCCCATGTCCCCTCCGTCAACCGGACGGAACCCCTGGATGATTGGTCTCGCGTCATTACTGATGTTAGGCATTGAGTCTGGGCGGTGCATGTGTTTCTGCTTCCGATGGATCATTTTCCGGGGTTGCAACGTCATTGCCGTCCGTCATATATGAAAGGCATATCTGTGCCACCTCCACGGTAGTGTATCCGTTAGGTAGGACAGACTCCTGCGCGACTATATCACCACGGTCCTCCATGGCCGGCTGCGGCGGAGGTAGACTATCGCCAGCATTCTCGTAGTCTCCGAGGGGTTCCTTGCCTTGGTGCAGTAATTGGTAGTCGGGTCGGCGTACACCCCGAAGCCTACGTGTCGGGCGTCTAACGGAGTCCATGGGCTCATCTCCAGCTTCTTCTCCTGCTGTGGTGGCCGTGTTATTTGCCATATAGCTCGGCTCTTGAGTCTTGTAGGTCCGCGGTGAGGCAAAAGGCTCGAGGCTAGCATTGATGCCTATGTCGGATATCTTAGGTGTACCTGATCTCTGTTCAGTATATTGAGAACCTATTTGTCTTGGGTTATTCTTGCGAAGGCCCATACCAGGTCAGAAAGACTTACAATGATAGTTCCTCCCCTTCTTTTGAGCTGACTCAAGGGAATTGTCATCGATTCGAGGACGTTTCCTGGGCCGCCCTCTCTGGCCAGTCGTTTGAGGATTCTCATTTGTATACATAATCACCTGCAATGACTCGCTATTCCGAGGTCGTTCGCCGTTCCCATTGCGAATTGCGTTATCGTCGTCTGTCCAGTCCTGCGCAGTATGTATGCCCCGAAGTTCATTCGCAGCCGAACCGCCTTTACCGACTCGAGAACCAAGCCTGACGTCTTGTCCAGATGTCGTTGGACCAGTGTGTCTTTGATCTGGAAGGGAACGGTGTCGGCCAGGGTCGTCGCTGTTTGTAGACTCCGTTTTCTTTGAACCAGTAGCTTGATTTCGGTTCTCTAGGCGCTGCATAGCCAGCTCCAAAGCGTCAAAAGAGGCCTTCGACGGTTTTAGTGTTACGCCATTGAGCCTCGACACTGAGTCCTGTATCAGTCCGTCGCTGGCGCCTAGAGTCGACTGGCACTTTTGGAGAAACTCGATGCGTTCTAACTTCCCGGTTGCGAAGGAGTGCTCCATCTTCGCGAATGATTCCTCTGCCCTGTCAATCGCAATTGCTATGTCTCTGAGGTTGTTATCCAAGGGGTTCCGGCAATCTTGAAGAAAATTTTGGAACCTATTCTCAACAACTTCAACGATATTGGTAAGTATAGCTTCCTTCCAATTTTTGGTCACGACGTCGTCTTTCCCCGTCGTCGTCAGGTCCACCATTAGGGTCGTCTCAAAGATAGTCAAGCAAGGATACTCGGTATGTGTATGGCAAGGATAAACAAAGGTATTAAGTCCGCCTAGGGAATTGGAGTTGTCGTAGCGGAGAGAGGAATGTAGGTCGTGCTGAGAGACAAATGGTTTGGAAACTGAAATGCGGCTTGTTATCATTAGTATTTGGCTCATTTATAGTTGCAAATAAAGGCGAGCCATTGACATGGGAGACATCATGGTTCGCAAATCTAGGTAACGCATCAGTGGGGGAAGCTAGGAAAGGGGAACTTCCAAACCCATACCTCCAGCCACTCGGCGTGCAGTAGCTACGAAACGTCTGCGCTGTCATGATGTAAACAATAGCGTTTCCCATTCCGATTTGATTCGCGAAGGCTGTTCTGGTCGTAGGAGAACTAACAGACCGCTCGAGACCGAATGGTATGTGGATGGACGGTTTAGCTACCGTATGATAACTAGGTTCCTGTTAGCATCCCGCCATCATATACCTTGTAATAACTAGATCTACCTGTTTCCAATCAGGCTACGAATATCTGAAAATGCTACCCAGGATGATTGATATTAAGAGTCAGTGCTTTGGATAGAAACGAGGCTTGGTTTACTGCAAGACACGTATCCATTACCAGCCATCAACCAGCCATCCAATTTTAACTCGGCCTACCGAGACTGAAGAGTTTTCTCGCGGGAGTATCATGAGAATGCCGGTTGTTATGACCAATCACTAGCCTTGGTGGTCTAATGCCTGTCTTTCTGGCGCATGTCGGTCTGGCTATGTAGCGGCTCATACTCGCAAGACTTGGCTGCTGACGATCGGCAGCCGCATACACGGTACCCTCCTCTATGTTCGCCCAGTGCTGCTTCACCAGGTGGTTAAGTAGCGGATCCAGCTCAGTCAATTAACGCTTCTTAAACGCGAACCATGGAGGATCAGTAGACAGTTGGCGGTCGGGATCTATATGAGGCTGCATATTCTTCGCATCTGGGAACCATTTCGACGAGCAGTCTTAACTGGTACTATGTCAATGCGGCACTATAACATGGTATGGTCTCTGTGTCACCCAACAGGAAAGGTGATTGTGAAGATGCATCGAAGACCTGCATAAAAGGCCTGTACGGAAAAGTTTAGAAATATTACGAAGTAGAGAGAAACCCCTCAGCCGCCCTTAAACATGGATAATCAGAATACATCATTAAATGATATTCCAGGGTGGACAAAGCCTTCTTGGAAATCAACAGTATCCGACGATATATGGCTCTTGGCCTTACTGGTGTCGATGCCCAGTCTGGGGTGGGCTGCCGTGTGTTTCATCCTGGGCCGAGTCCTTGGCCAACAATGACCGACTTGTAATACAGCATTATAATCTCACCAAGTGATTGGGGTCCAGTAGTAGTACACTTGAAACGTACATGTGCTGAAACTTTCTCTGGGTGTGTTTCTTCAATCCCTGTCCTCTAAAGAAGTCGGGATCGCCTAAGGAGGTTTCATAAGCAAATCGGGGTTCTTATGTATGACCATTTAGCCCGAGAGATTCCTCTTCTAAAGGACATACCAGCGTATTAGTTTGTTCCTTTGATGAATGTTCTGCCTTGCGTCCATGGCGAGGGATCCTGTTGTGGGGGTAAATGCGACAGTCTGGGTTGCATATATGCAAGGCAGAAATGAAAGGCGGAATTTATAACAAGGCTGCCTCAGAACACGAGCAAAAAATTTTCAGCTCGGCGCATTGCGTATCCCACCTTATCACTACACTGCTCCTGTTCTAATGGAACAAAAATCCCTAATTTCGGTCCTCCCGACATGTGTCCATAGGCCGTCTATAGTCAGGGTTCCTCTCCGGAACCGGCCCCCTTTCGTCATCGGCAGAATGTTACGAACGCACGATTTTCCACCTAATTTCCTTTCTTGCTAACTCTGAATTCCCTACGATGGTCAAAGCCTCGCCGCTTGATGTAGCAGACGTCTTCGAAGTTAATCGGTGCCGGCATACCTCTCTGCCGCACGACCTACCACCCTGTCGATATAGACATTGCTGAGTCTCGCTGGGCGGTCAGAATGAAAGAAGCTTTATGGAAATGGACTCGCGCCGCCAGCTATGTATTATGCTGGACGCTGCTAATTGCGAAGTATTGCCCGCCCCGTTAATTATAGATCCATCTAGGGACCCCTCGACTCTTCATCCTGCTACCGATGCGACTTCCCTAAACGAAGAACACTGCTCTTGTGGTCACGTACGAAGATGAAGCAGCTGGCGCGCTGCTGCTACCCCCGGAAGAAAGTTGAGCCACCTGTACCTTCTGATGATATAAGTAGTCTTGTTCCCGGACGGTGCTATATCGATGCTCCAGCCCTATAATTACGTTCACCTACCAAGAGCTAAACGGCGATAGTGATACCTCCCACTCCTCACGCCAACGCTTCGCCTTCACCCCTTGGTCCTGCTCCTGTTCCCCCTCTTCCGACTTCCGGGCACCTCCAGTGATCGCTACGCAGCCCACTATAAACCGCAGGGTCTGCCTTACCACGGGAATGGCCGCCAGAAGTGACGTGTGATGGTGACACATCGGAGACGGACGCTCGTCTCCGCGCAAGCGTGTGGTCGACATTGCGAAGTGTACTTACCTAGTTGAACTTTCGACGAACGCGGTTACCTCGGGATGTCGCTGGCCCCTTGATACACCAGATACACGAAGAAGCTGGAGTGTAACGGTGATGCCACAAGAAGGAACCTTTTCAACCTCCCTTGCTGTATGAAGACTCGCATCATCCACTGAAACCGAACCTAGAGGTGCTGCAGGATCTTGAGTACCAGAGGACAGCGACCCCAGCGAAAATTGAACCATGAAAGAAACGACGAGTGGTCATTGATGCTATTGTCTCTACAATGGAATCCAAGCCACCCCGTGTAGGAGCACAAGGAGTTGCAACTGCAACAAAGGATCTGAAGAGGGGGAGCAATAACGAGAGAATTACCTACACAATAGCTGAAGCTTAGGTTTCAGATCACTAACACATCTTCATATGTGAGCTCCCCCCCGCCAAACCCCCCTCCCCCTCCCCCAAACTCCAGGGCGAAACTAACAAAGGGGACAAAACGTCTCTCAAGGGATCCTCACTGCCCCCTTCCGCGATAGGCCTATCGGGATAGATTTTGATCTGGAAGACCTCAACACGTTGTCCCCATGCAAATACACGTTCACTAGCCGAGCTCCGAACGCCAAGACCGTAGCCGTTCTCTTCGAAATGCCCCGTCATCCCGGGGATGTTTAGACGGTATCTGCTTGCAGAGAGCTGTTTGGGTCGCCTGCCACATCCAGCACCCATGAGAAGGAGATGATGTTTCTGGTTGGTCCGTTCTGGCCACCCGCTATATATCTCGTGGGCCAACGTGCGGTCGCGGCACTTCAGTTTTTAATGTCAGGTAAAGCATCCACTACCGTCTCGGGAAGAGGGGACGAGAGAGATGATAGTTCCCTACCGGGCACCACACTCCCCGGACACATTCCCTGTCGATTGATTTTCGTAGGATTGTAGCCTGTCTCTCCTCCCTCCCAAAAACCATAAGAAAATTACTGCTTCAGGAAACATCGAATTTTAAGTGCTGGGATCATCATCAAGTACGGCGTTCATTCCTCTAGAGCATGCCTTCCCATAGGCTCCGAGAAAGGGAACATGCTTACCAGCTCATCCCATTACAAATAACTAATGGAGGATGAGGCCACCCCATACTACACATGAGAAACCCATACTTGTTTAAGGTGATGGCCACCTGTAGTTCTCTGCGAGAGTCTCCATGCCTCTTGCCCTCTAAACACCCCTCTTTACCACTTGCAAAGGTCACCGGATTAAGGTAGCGAACTAGCCGGGCAGAAAGGTGTCACCTTCATGCCACTCCATTCAGCATATCGCATAAGAAAAGACGGTGAACCGCTTGTTGCAGATCAGATTGAGACAGACACATAGTTCCGTATTTTGTTATTAGTAAAACCCTGCCTAACCTCAAAACCGTAGAGTTGCCTTTTGGGTACGGACAGTGGTAAATCATGGTTTATCCGCACCATCGGACCGGATCTTAGACCGCGATGAACTGCCAAGAGGTAGCCATCAAGGCCTCTCTCACAAACTTTTCTCTTTCCCCCTATCCTAGCGACAGTGATTAGGGCTCGCACAGCGAGTGTCCGTGATCTGTGTGTGTACATGAAAGGGTCGCGTCCCAGGAACAAGCGAAGGTATCATGTTTTGGTCCAATACAAAGGAAAACGACAAACGCCTGTAAACGATCGTAGAGATGCCGGCTGCTTCCCATGTTGATGTGTCCTTTTACCACCGGTAACGCTGAAAACAGTAATCGAACAAACGCCGTTGCAATGCATGACCAACCGCAGAAAAAACCTATCCGTCGCATTACGGTGACACTTAATGCAGGATGATGTCGACCCGAAAGCCAGCGCAAAAATGAACCGTGCCACCCTTAGTCGGGGTTGGCGATGTAAAGTCTCCCGGTGGAGAGAGTCATTGTCCGCTCGTCGACACTGCCTCGTCTCCGGAGCTCTTCGGGGTTCTTGACGCTCTTCTCTCTAGTAAGGGCGGCATTGAGAAGGCTGTTGCTAGCTAGCTTCGCTGCGCTTGCCTGGCCCAGTTCGGGTAGAGCATCGGCCTTTTCCGCACTGCTGCCGCTCCGAGTGCTCTGTGCACGGTCGAGTTTATCCTCTCCGGGCTGGTACTCGGCCTGGCTCTCGGCCAAACTGCCCGGCCGCTCTGGCGTATCACCAGGGCTCCATTTCTTGCCGGCTTGCGGTGGTCCGCTCGAGATGCGATACGCCGCTCTCCGGCCGCTCGCAGTGCTGCTACGGCCACTGCTACCCGTCCTATGGTGGTGAAAGCGTTGCATGGAGAGGTCGTCCTCGTCACTGTCCTCGGCCTCAACCTCAGTTGCGCTCAGGCGCAGAGGTACACCGCCGACGCCGATATAGTTGTTCTCTGGAGTATATCCGACGACGCCCGGCTTGCCATGATGGCGTATCTTAGCAGCAACCTTGCCAGCGCTGCTTATACCAGTCGAGGTACGACCTTGGCCGGAACGAGAGAAGACTTCCTGACTCGCCCTCTGTTTCGCAGCACGCTGCTGAGCGACTAAGCGGGGATCTTCATATTGTGCCCGGTCGCACCATACGGTTGCTTTTTGTTTCCGAAGCAAGGCAACATAACTCGTGGCCTGACCGCCACCGGATCGAGCTGACGCACTACGTCGGAGATCGCTGGTCGGGGAGGTGCGGAAGGCAGGGGGAGGCGGATTGCTAGACGTAGTACTGAAGGTATTGACCGAAGGAGAGCGGCGGTTGTGCCCGACGGGGGCCGGTTGTTGAAGATGCATGGGGGGAGGTCCTTGTATTGGATTCGGAAAGATGCTAGATGAAGTCGTTCTTGACCTCGAGTGAGAATAGTAAGGTTGCGGAGCCGGATCCAGAGGCCTCCGCCGCATTTGGTCTTGAGCTAACATCCTTGGCGGCTCTGATGAATTGGATCCGAGGGACGTGCTGTGTTGTGTGTTCTCTGTGGGTTCTCGCTCTCGCCGGCGCCCTCCGTAAGCTCGTGCTTCGTCTTTTAAAAGGATCAGGCTGGCGAAGGTATTGATTGGCCGGAGAGATATATAGGTCGGTATTGTTGGATTGGGGTGGGGAGACGGCCGAAAATGAGATATCGTAGATAAGAAACTTGATGGCAACGACAGAGGCCTGGCCGCGTTCTGTACCAGACTGCTTAATGCGGCCCCCGATTTTATTTGTTAAATGCCTTCCCCTGGTTCTTATCTTCCGTTCACCTGGAGGAGAAAGATGGCTGCGGACGAATCAATGCAGCATATATATGGCTGCGGCTGACTGATTGACAGACTGAGTGCTGCTCAGTCACAATGGCCCAAAGTGACTGAAATATTGTTTGCGGGAGAATGGTATCATGTAGTGGCTGTGAATTGGCTTTTTGAGGACGGCTGAGTTTAAAGAGAGACCCAAGTCAACGTTGCATGGATTCCTGGGTCGGACGCTTGGCTGTGGATAACAAAGTCGGTGGATCACGCCTGTGATGGATTGCTGCCCTGGGTGCCGAACGGGTCCTTCTGGTTGGATCAGACGCGGATCTATGATACACGTGCGACTACTGAAGCCAGGCACTGACTTGTGAGGTACTAACACGGTAGAACCAGGGTTCGTGTAAAAAGTAAGCGCATGCAGACGTACGGAGTTGCGTGGGGTTGCAATTGGCTTTCGGTGTGTGCCGTTGTGAGGGGGGCCGGCAGGTCGACAACAAAGGAGGAGAGTAGTCGCGACTAGTTCTGTGGCTACTGCTGCTTCTACTGCCGAGCTGTTGAAGACAACAATTATTGCCCAGAGATGCTCCACTGACGAGTACTCGTGATGATGCACAGAGAACTCGACGGACTGGATTTGGCTGATGCGACAGAAAGTCTTTGCGGGAGATGTATGCGCTGTTATGAGTTTGTACGATAAGTGCCTGCATTTGAGGGTATGTAAATAATAAGATCCGGGCACGCTAGGTGAGCACAAACTCAAATTGGGAATTGTCGAGCTCAGCTACTGCTGTAGCTGGACACTAAAGCGTAGATACATACTTAGGTAGTCTAGCCGACAGCCGCGACTACTTTCTTCTCCTTTCCATTGGCGCGGAGCCGTGACTGCTAAGCAGAAGTCCATAGGCAGGTTCCTGGTCTAAAATGTTACGTCAGTCGCTGTGAAACTTCAGATACGTACCTTGGACCAGAGCAGGCATGGGCTACGAACACCGGCAGGGGAGAGTGATTGTTATGGCGTGCCTAGAATGAAGCACCAGCCCTTGATAGAGACTCGGTTTTAAATTTAATTGGTCTTTTGGGCCCGAACAAAGGTGAACTAGAGCCGGTAATTATGTTGGATAAGAAGTCTTGCCAACGTCCGTCATGAGAATTCCACTGCGTATACAGACATGCATACATACTCCTTAGCAGTATTGTTCGCACAATTCTCAGTGTCACTCTGGGACGACCCGACACAACCTGACGTTATCAGGGACAAATTGACCATCCCCCCCTTTGCTGCTTATTGGGCATGCTAAAGCGCTTGAGGCTATTGCCATTGCGGATCTGGTGGTCCCGCCCATATTCGAAAAGGGCTAACAGAAGCGTACCCTGCACGCCCAGCACCGAAAGAAATGACACCAAGCTAGCCCAGTCAAGGCTCGACCATCGGCGGCCTCGTTGATGTGATTCGCTGGGGCCCCTGGTCGAAGCGCGGCTAATCAGGACAACCGGCCGATCTCGATGATGTTTTTGGCAATCCACCATATTACAATACATATACGCCATAGAAACCGGAATCCTGCGAGCAGTGCTGTCGGTCTACGGCAAGAAGGAAACTCTCGCAATGTCCCCCAGTTTCTGGTCGACTCGCTTGGTGGTGATAGACCCAGGAAGTTTCGCACGCAGCCGAGGTCTTATTACTTAGTACTTAACCTTGGCCCGGCTTGAGAACAAAGCTTTGTGGGTAATGGATTGGCGCGGAAGACGAATTGATGCTTTTGGATTGATAGAGAATCCGATAATGACGTTATGGTCTCCTCCTAGAGAAAGAGAGTACTAGTAGACAACTAGCCAGCTAGGACTGTTGGCTCGTCGGCGGTCAGTCACCTTTGTTGGTTCTATAGACCCCCTGAATATGCCTTACTTCCAATGTTCTCCTCATCCATGTGGCGCCGACTGCTCTACTCAAGTAGGTGCTCAACTGTATGTGTATACCTTATGCCTATGGCCGTCTATGGCTGGTGCTTGGCGGGTCAGGGTGACTAGGTGGTGGGGCGGGTAGATAACCGACCGACATGCATTGACACCACTTTTGAAAGAAACTTGGGATATACATGCGTAGGATGCAGTAAATATGTAAGAATGTACTTCTAAGGATGGGATGTCGCACAGCGAAGATGATATTCTCAGTTCATAAATATCATGGGCTCTCGAACAGTTATTTGGCTTTACGTCACTCGAGTCAACAAGGCTTTGGATGCATCTGTGGAGTGTACAGTACCCTAAGGTGGTAATAAGAGAGTCGTGAAGTTCTCGCTACGTACCTCTACTGCTAAGAGTAGGGCCTTTGGAAACCAATCACTCCAATTTCTTTCCGCTTCAAGCCCCGTCATGTGCCTTTGATGTTGTGTAGGCGAGATAGCTAAGTCAGCTATCCTTGAGCATCCCGTCTTTGCAGCTTATTCAGACGCATTGGAGTTTAATTATGAGGTGATACGAAGCAACAATCCGTTTGCGACTATGGCAGCCCAATTCATTTTCGGTGAGCGCTTGGGCGAAACGTCGTGACAAGTCGTGACGTCCGGCGTTCGCGGTAGGCGAGAACCAGCGTCGTATTTGGTAAGTATGATGTATAATATGAAATAGCTGATTAGTAGTATCCTGTAGGCTGTATTTTGCCGAGGTGGAGGAGACAAGTATTCCCCACGCTTACGAAATGATCAACGAAGAAAATACATAGTATGTACCTGACCGACGGACGGAGCCCACGTGGCTCTGGAAATCAACCGCCGGGCTTGAGACTGATTTATTGCGTAGCTGCCCGGTGACGGAACTTCGGGCTCACGATTCGCGAGCTCCATGCTAGCCTACTAGATGGGCTGAGGCGTATTCAACCAACAATATCGTACGGGTTCGCTCCCAAAAGTCTAGGCGAGCCCGCGACAACGGTTAGTGTGTTGCAGTAACCAGTGCAGAGTGACAACTGTAACTGCTACTTGTATGTAGCCTGTAGGTAGCTCTAGATTTTTGTCAGATGGCCCAGCTCGGGCATGGGTGACTTGATGAAGGATTGAGAGGCGGCAATGGACCGCAGGCCAGAGTCAGCCCTCTTCCAATCGAGGATACCGAGATCTTGGGAGCCTCCCAAGACGGTTGGCTTTACTGCCTCTATGGTGACGTCTTTTGGAACCACATATAGAAGACGGTAAGATCCATCTGACTCCTCGGAATAGCTTCAGCCGTGGGATTTGCCTGGAACGGAAATTCGCGGGTTTCGTTGAAGACTTTTGTTATCTCCTTATAACCGCGGACGGGGCATTTCTACGTTTTGGGAGAACCATTACATGTTCGCACGTCACTAGAACTCCTGACCTTCTCGAAAATTGATCAGAGAGCGGCTTGGTGCCTATATCACTCGGTATTATATATATCGCCCAATGTTGTAAGCATCTGTTTCAAGGTCTGGCAGAGATGCCCGATTGGCTCGACTTCCTTGCGCATAGCTACCCGGCCTATGACAACAAGCTCAGCGTAACGCTTTCTCTGAACCGCTGCAAGGGAGCTGTCATATTATGTGCTCAATGCAACTCAAAGCTCCATGCGACCGCACAAGAGTATTACCGGTAACCCAAACTTGATATGAGCACAACATCTGCGTAACTCTGTCGTCAATTATCCGCTTGAGGGCCCGAAGGCGTCAGTACTGACAAGTTTATGTCACTGCTAGCCCGCGCGTTGCCTCCAAAACGGAAACAAGTAGCCACTAATAGCCCTAGAGGGCTAAAGGTAGTCTATTAGAGGAAGCTGATTGGGTCATACTAACGAATTTTTTTATTAAAAAGGGTTGGCGTACCTATAGAAAACTGTTGTGATGGCCTTCGGGCCCTCAAGCGGATGTTTGTCCCTTATTATGATAGTAAGACTGTGACAGCGCTCAGCTGCGTATAGGGAAACCGACTGCGAACCTGTCACCGGCATGCCTTACCTCCTGTGAACGTTGCCACGGGCCGTACTGCCAGGCCGATGAGAACAAACCCCACATATCTTCTTTGGCGATGGGGTCATATTCGGCGGATTGCAGCAAGCTGAACATATGCGGCCGCCGTAATGGGCGTCCAGGGTACCCAATGAGCGGAACAAATGGCCCTATCGAGGTCGCATTATGGCTTTCCCGTCCCTGACGCTCCTGTCCCCCCGCATGCGGAAGCCTGCAAGGCGACCACGCCGGTCGTTATTGATGATTTCCCTTGCCGACAAATATTTTCACGATAGACAATTTGAATGAGAGTCAAATAGACCCCACCGCATTCTCGTCATAGCGGCCCTACCTATCTATCGAGTTCTAGCTCTTGCCTAGTGAAGGAAGAAAAGGCGGAGGTCTGACCGTCCAACGACACTACATGGGGTCAGGGGCCTAGCGTTAGTGACTTATGTAGGTCCGAAGCAGCAATTTACTTATTCAGCCGCCCTTAAGCAGTTGGCTGCTAGATGAAGCTATCGTCAATCTATTGATGATACCGCTTGGCTTGGCGGTCTAAATCCTTATCTAGCGCAAAATTCGATATCAGATCACCGCCTAAGACATTGAAAAGGCCAATTCGAATTGAGATAAACCGCCTTGGGACCGCTCTACGCATCTAAGTGTGTGACCGTTGCGGGTCGTGATAATTTCCTCCTACCAAGCAGAGCTGAACAGGTAGCACTGCGCCGACTCCGCAGCGCGCTTCGCAACCCGCGATCCCGCCAGGACCGCCCCAATCCACTCCGGCAGGCGCGTTTATTCCATCTATATCCACCACGCCAGACCTTGCTGGGACCCCATGGCCATCCTCAGCAACCAATCCCCCATTCCCACGATCGGTCCCTAAATTCTGGCACTAAAAGAAACCTCATTTGGCGCGCTTCTCTCTACTTCTTCGGATTGCCTAATCCCAGCGTCCGCAGATGGCTCTTATCCTCATTTCCCTAACGCCGTTCGAGATCACTCGTTCGGATCATCTCCGATATCCCGCCGAGAGGTGTCGAAACCGGTCGATTTTCTTCCCCCTCTTCCCAAAGGCTCCGGCTCTACCTAAGGTAGACTCCGCCGTCCCAGGGATCTAATCCCCAAGCTCTAAAGCCTTCCTTGGCTTTCTTATCTGACCGCCGTCTGTACTAATACTAAGGATTAGTAAGTCCATCCAACTTACGCTACCCCGACCTAGCCCTATGGTCTCGATCTCGTCGTAGAGTCTTGTTCCTGGATGGATAGGCTCGAAGAGATTCAGTGCGTCCCCTCTGTTCTTCTCTAGTTTCGCTCCTTCTTTAGCCCCTTTCTTTCTCCCAAGGACCTGGGATGGGCTTAACAAATAGGAGACACTGTGCGCGCCCCGGGGCTTACCGCGTTCACCAACTATGGTGAACGACCAGTTCGCATCGCCGCCCTGTAAGATGCGATGACCCCTTGTAGTTTATTTCTAAGGTGGGATGTGCTAAGCACTTGTCGAAAAGCCAATCCCTCGGCTACATAGATTGCTCTGAGGTCCCCTTGGAGATCACCGCTCACAACAATCGTAAGAGGCTGAGTGTTCACTATTCGTGCTTGGTTCTCTACATCGGTGCCCATTACCCTGAATAGAGATAAACCGTAGCCACAATCATCCGTCACCTCTCTCCTTTTCGCCGCATTGGGGTATAAATGTCTATCATGCCATCCGTGTTCATAAAAGAGAAGCGAAAGTAGGCGCTCGCAAATGCCTCCTAAGCCAGACACCGTAATATGCAGCCATATGATCCATGCCACTATCTTAACGCCCATAGAACATTTTCACATCTCATCCATCTCCCCTTCTTCGACCAACCTCCCAAGGATGAGGCTCTGGACTACGAGCTCATCGTTGAGGCTCCTAATCCTCTTTGGTGGCCGGTCCGTCTCTCCTTCTCCTACGCTCCGGCGCTTCCGTTTTCTAGAAGGTACTTCCGCGGTACCTGAGCCGAACAATATCCCTTCGGCGTTATGTATGTGATCGCCTAGATAGACCCAGTCGAAAGGTTCGCCGCGGGCCTCTTGCTCAAGTAATTTGGCCCTTGCTTCCTCAAGGGTATTTACGCGTACCAGTGACCCGCCCAGCACCTGTGCGAGGAATACGTATGGTTGCCGTTTATCCTCGTTCTTGGTCTTTTTCATCACTAGAAGAATCTGGGTTCCCTCCAGTAATCTGGGGCGCTGACTAACCACTTCGGCTAGCTTAGCGGTGGATGCGTCGTAGGTTAAGAGGTTACGTGAACGAATAGCTTCCCCTAGGACCATACTCTGGCCCGCACAGAGCAGGTACGATGACCAGTCCACCACCTTCCTCTTAGCTACACAGGTTGTAATCCACCTGGGTGCTAGGCAAGGAAGGCCAAGAGCAAGTGCCTGCATGTACTTGACCTTTCGCGAATGACCATCTGCGATGAGTGCTGCGAAACCCGTGTTCGGGGAAAGGAGCTTCAACGAGCTTGACATCACGGGATGTGAAGGATTCGCAGCTGCTGAGAGAGAGTCGAACTCGAAGAGTTCGTTGAAGCCACTCTCCAGTATTCGGCCACCCTGCTGCCGAATCATTTGTTCAATAGAACTTCCCTTCTCGACTCTATCGTTGTATTGATCGATGCTCTCCTTTAATTGCCGACTCTGGAATGAGATGGCGAACACCATTCCCTCGAAAATCCCGCGTCTTGCAGTTGACCCTCTTCCTGAGTGAGAGCTGGTTGCCGACCCGTTGATAGACTTGCGAGAGTTCGAGACTCTGCTGTGATCTACCCGGGGTACAGGTGCTGTTCCTGCCGGCGAAGATGGCTTCGCCAACTCATCTGTTGATATGGAACTGTGTCTGAAGCTCTGCCGTGTTCGACCTCGAAAGAAGCTGGTGGAAAGGTTAACACCTGAAGATGTCTTTTTGGCAAGTGAAGCTCTACTTCGGCGTCGGACCTTGTCTGCTGCCGGAGACGATGCATGTGCCGGTGATGACGACGGGTTCCTCGACAATATAGGTCCTGAAGATGGGAAAGGCTGTCTTTTATCCCGCGCCTCGTCGCCGCCGGTATTTGGCGTATTTGGTGTGGTACTTGAATACATGTTCGGAGTGGCAGAAAGTGTCGTCAACGTCGACGTCCTCGTGCCGATTTCGGACGGAGGAGCTGTTGAAGGCAGAGGTGTAGCCGTATTGCTCAGCCTGGTTAGACGTCGAGTTGTGCTCCGTTGGGAGGAAGCGAGTATTATGGATGGCGATGACCGTTCTGCAGGCTGACCGGGTAGTAATGATGGGGGTTGATCACCGCACGCGACCACCCCGGACTGGCTTCCCAACTCTGCAGATCCGGCACCACTGCTGGGAAGCTCCGGTATCGATATCATAGCACTGTTAGATGTGGCGCTAGAATTTTGATTCAAGATATCGGCAATTAGCTTCGGTGGTTGTAAGGAGGGACCCGGCGGGCTCGTCTCGGGTACCATCTCTCTACTCCCCCTTGCAGTTGTAGACATCGTGGGTGGACAGCCCATATCCGGCATTTCATCACTCTTGACCCTGTGGGGGGCCTGATGAATGACTGGAACACTTGACTCCGGAACATCGCCACCCTTAGCCTCATCAGTGCTATGACGCACGTATACAGATTCCATTCCTGGTGCAGGTGCAAGCCCGTCTTGGGAATCCGCAACGGTTTCCTGTGAGTTGTCCTTCTCCGTCTCATATCTTCCGCGGGATTGCAGATGATGCTCCTCCGTGCCTGAATAGTGGATCTGCGCCGATTTTGGGTTGAAGCGGTTCGTCGACGGGACTTCGACGCTATCGCCTCTTCTTGTATCGCGGGGCGGACTGGACGATGTGAGCACCTTGTCAGCTCTGATACGTTTCAGTTTTGCGAGGTGACTGCGGTGTGCCGCTGCTTCTGCGGGATCATAGGAGTCCGACTCATGCTCCTCACGCTGGTCTAACGTGTCTTCTGGCGCATTTGATTGTGTACCGTCGTCACGTGAAGACCGATATTCGCTAATTGGTTCTGGTCCAGCTCGGCTTAAGTGGATGTTGAATTCGTCCGTGACATGGTCCTGGCTCTGCCGCAGAGAAGGGTGGTTCGCATCAGACGGTCGAGAAGAACGACTAGGGACAGCCGGACTAGACACCAAGGGTTGCGTAGGCGAAGTTCTCAATCCTCTATCTTTCAGAGGCGACGAGATGACGGGATTTGGCGAGATGTTGTTGTGATGGTAGATGTTGGGAGAAGGTCGTGAGGAAGTGGGACTTGCTTTCTTGACTGCCGACGTATACTGCGTTTGTCCAAACAGCTGCGAAGATCCCATCAATTGTTCATTTCCGGACCGTTGGAATAGCCTCGGCAGCGTTGCAGGTGTTTCGGGCTGGGGTATGGACTGGAGGCTGAACGCTGGTCGTCCACGGGATCCCGCTTGTGATCCAGTAGGCAGATCCTCTGAGTCGACAGGAGTTGACTCCTCCAGGGTTTGTTGGGTATGGTTCAAGTCGAACCGTACAGCGCCAGTATCGTCGTCATTTAGGGTCCTATGTCCGTGAGAATCGCTATTGTGCGATGATTGAGACTCATCTTGTTCGTATTGGTCATAGCTGCGGTCGTGGTTCGACTGCGTCGGAGATTGTGATGACTCCATGTTTGGCTTCTTGGAAGGAGGAGGGGACGACGGGGCTTGCGTTGGGACATGTTCCCTTAGCGAAGGGCTCGGAGGCCGGACGGCCTTCGTGGCTTCATGAGTGGTCGACTGTTGAATTGCGACAAGGTGGACGGGCTCACAGGGCAATGAGGAGAGATGTGGCGCCGAATTGACGTTGTGACGACGGCGTCGGCTCGAGCGCTTTGACAATGTTCCGGCGCCGACAGACGCGTTTGACGTGATTTCCCGGTGTGATTCCTAAGAACCGCATATTTATCAGTGCCATCCTTGTAAATTAGCGTCCAGGGTGGCGACAAGGGTAAAACCTACCTGATCGTCTGGTGTAGGCGAACTGCTCAACTGTTAACAAGGAATTAAACACTGGTCAGCACAGCCCGGCTCAGTTCATCGATTACGAGGGAGGCGGCATATCCAAATCAAGATCGTTTTCGTCTTCCACGCGGGAAAATTAAGAAAGAATATAGTACGGTGGCCAATACTCACCACGCCAATTCCGTGCTCAATCATTAGCCTTGCCAAAACAGCTTGGCTGTCTTGACTGTCATTGTTGCCTTTCATTGCCTTCTTCTCGGCCAGGGCCACCGATTGGGCGGCCTTCCGGGGTGTCATCGTCACGTTCTTGCATGATCTTCTCTTGGCAAAAAATTCAAGCGATTTGGCTCATACCATGCCGTGTTTGCATTAGTACAGTAGATGGAGGAGAGTCGGTGGAACAGAGTGCAAGTCAAGAAAGATTGAAGGTGAAATAGGTCCAGAAACAAGACGCGCCAAAGTTACACGAAGTCCCGTGACTTCCTTTGGGTACTTTATGTTCTTTGTCAATGACAGGCAGGTACGAGCCAACCTGTGGGGCAACCTTCGTCATTTCCATATGTACAACCAATTAGGTATTACCTACATATAGTACAGATAGCGGGTATGCAGGCACCTACCTAGGTAGTTGCCAATCTGGGGCCAGTACTTCGTACTTTCCTTAGCTTCGGCTTACTGTTTCCACTGATGGGTATGCCGGTGTATATAGACCCGAGGCGACCCCTTTACGGCGGATTTTACCTCCCCAGTAGGCACCTGGCTACGAGCACTTCAGTTACCTGATCTGTCTCATATGCTTGTTGTTGTTCATTCAAAGGTTATTTAGTATTGTCATTGTAGAATTTGATGGCGAGTAATGGAGAATAGTTAACAGCACATATGGATCTCTATATCATACCACAAACTACTCCGCTAATAAACATAGTCCATCTTTCACCCTATAACGTATGACACAAACGAGCTGCGCGCATAAACGAGCTGCGCGCTTTTTTCAACTTTCTCGCTATCCAACTTTAATCATTTATTTTTTAATACCACTTCTATGGAACGGCTTACAAAAAAAGCTCGAATAAATTTAGTTGTTTAGGTTAAAAAACGAGACCCTAAATTTTCCTATGTTAAATTTGGTTTTATATATACGGTTGTACTTTTTATTTTAAGATCTTGATATAATGGCAAATCTGCCCGGCCCGATATTATACCCAATTTGCGAAAATTGACGCCGACCGAAAAAAAATCGATTGTTGACCGTATTTTCGATTTAAATACGCAAGCGTTTTTTGTCCGGCGTTAACATATTAAAAATATAGCGAATTTGTTATTTGCGTAGCGTGTTGTAAAACGTATTGGGGTTAATTAGGTGTTTAATTTTATTAAACGGCAAAAAAAATTCCAAACGCGTTTAAATCGGAAAATCGATTATTAACGGGTATTATGCGAAAATCCAGAGATATTTCGTAAGTAATTCGAATTTGTTCGGGTTATTATCGTAAAATACGGTATTGCAAAAAAAGATATTTATAACTTCGACGAGACTGGATTTTTAATAAGGTTTTTTATGGTAACGGGTATAGTAACTATTAATGCCAAAAAATGTGGAAAATTTAAACAAGTTTAATAAAGGAATAAAAAATAAGTTATAATTATTTAAGTTGTTAATTTTTAAAGTTGGGTTATATTATTATTTATTATTATAGCAGGGAAAAATTACTTTAAGGTTTAGTTCCGTAATAATTTATTGCCAGTAACTGGTTAGAAAATTACATTAAGTAATAATAACTGGATAACAAACGAATTAGGTTTAAAATAAATCCAATATTTCGATTAATATATTCGAATGCGTACGAAAAAATCGAAACGTTTTTTTATTTTTAATGGTTACGAAAGTTATTATTCGATAAAATTCGAAAAATATTACGTTAATTACGATATTATTATATTTTGTATATTTACGTATTTTTTGCATAAGTTTTAACCTTTTAATATATTTTATTTTTCTTTTTTAAAACGCGTTTATTCGTTATATATCGAAAGTTTAATACGACGTTATTATATTTATATTGTTAAAAAAGATTTTTTTGCCGGCTTTTATAACGTGTTTAAAGTTATTATAACGTCCGATAATATTAAATCCGGATTTGCCGTAATTGGTCTTGTTTTATTCGATTTTAATACCGTTTTTTCCGAATTCGAAATTTTTTTAGTTGTGCTTATGCCGACCGTTTCCCCGTTAACCTTTACCGGTTTTATTTCTTTACCTGCAAAAACTTTTAAAAATATTAAAAAAACAGAAAAATAAGGACGTTATTTGCAAAAAAGGATTAGAAATTATTAGGGTAGTTCGCCGATAAGAATAATTAAATCGGTTAACTTTTTAACTAAAAATTAACTAATATTTTAATATAAAATTATTTTCCTTAAACAAAAAACCGCCCAATTACGTAAAACTAATTATATCTTAAGCAGACGTCGAAAGATTAAAAATAAACGTTTCCAAAAAAAAGGGATATTTATTATATAAAAAGGACAAGTTTTCCTGGCCGAAAAGGAAAGGGGTGGTGGGAAAATGCAGTTAATAATAACTGAAGGTAATCGTCGTACGAGGGTTAAGACGAAAGAACGGAAATGTGGCGTTTGCGGCAAGCCCGGACATAATACGCGTACTTGTGAAAAAGTTATAGAAACGTTTAACGAAGAAGAATCCGATTAATTTTCATTGATTTGATATGTTGTGGTTGATTAATTCGAATTTGTTGTTGCGATGTGGTAAAAAACCGCGCAGCTCGTTTGTGCGCGCAGCTCGTTTGTGTCATACGTTATGTCTAAAAGCGGTAAGTCTCTTCGGCACAAATAGCAGTATCTATTCTGCTTGTTAAGCTGTCAATGCTAGAAATCAATAGAGCTCACACGATGGCTTCTGATGCAGGATGTCCAGTAATCACAGCCACTTCCGCAAGGGGAGCATCAATTAGCTAGAACAGCTGTTCCAGGACAGGATGTCCCCTCCAGAATGGTCCATTCAGCGTCATCTTCCCGCAGCAGCATGCAAATGCTAATTCTCCATCGTCACATCCATCTTCTCAGAAATACGCACAGGTGCGCCTAACTGAGGAAGTAGTCCGGGTATACTACAAAAGCAGCAGGCTGCAGCTGTATATTGCCTTTCAAAAAGGCCACTTTGATTTTATAAGGATTCTCCTTGACCCCAGGTCGATCCCGACGTAGACGTCAATCGTGGAGCGTACAAAGGTATAATGGCAGCAGAAGCAGCAAGGGAAGGGGGTTCTAGGTGAATAGGAGTTAAGGTCTTGCATTTGCTTCATATTTTAGTGGAATATTCATTACACACAATAATAGAGATAGATGGCAAATCAGATCTACTTGCTATAATTTGAACAACTGATATTTATTTGAGAGAAGCTCAGCTTGAATATACACCGTGGAATGGGACATTGCGTTGATGTCACTAATCGCCGAAGGAACATCGTTAGGGACGCTAGCCTTATGAAAGCCTTGCATGTGTCAAAGCCCAATTCCTAATATAAAATCTACATCGTACATGAAGTGAGTCTTGACGCTCAATCGACCAACAACTATATCCAACGTAGACGTTAGCCGAGAAAGCAGTACTAGATGCTCTACAGTGTCCTTTGATGGGAAATAAGAGGTAGTAGAAGTAGGGACCTTAAGACATAACTTCCCCTTTGGACATTATAAATGAGTGGTATAACAGGCAGGTTCATCACCTCAAGCGAGGATGGTAGAGAAACGTGTATACAAGGTGTTCATAACGGGGACCAATATTGATCTTGGTTCAGATAGAGGGTCCATCTTTCTTCCATCTCATATAGGTTCGATGTCTCGCTCCCTATAACAGGAGCTACAGATGAGATGGTGCAGCCGAGGCGCTTCTCCGCTCCTTTTCCAGGGGCCAAAACCATCTATCGCCGTTACCCCTATCCAGATGCATTCCAGTAACTTTAAATTCCAAGGGAGCTAATGTGCTTGGGATGGTCTGCCAGATCGTCAGGCGTAAGAATATCAAGAGGCCAGTCCGTGGAGTTACTCACTTCTCGCCCTTGTATCATAACATGATGGGCCCCCGGGTTCATTTTGTCGGCTTTGCCAACCGTGGGAGCTTCTTGATACGTAGGCGCGCATGCGAATCTATCTGCCACAGCCACGTAAGCGGCGAACTTATTATTTTGATAGGCCATGAAAACCTCTTAACAGGGTATCAAGGGCTTTCGAGTATCTAGGTTGGTTAGTAACATAATGATACAGCTCAAATAATTACCGTATTCCAGATGGCAGTAGTCTCCCCGACTTGTCGGCAAGTTGTCCCATCACAAGAGTGCTGCTTTCTGCTCCTGTGACCGATTCATCGAGCCGTCTTCTTAACAAGGCGACCTCTTGCTTGAATGATACGATGGCTTAAACCCGTGACACCAGAGTCCTCGGGGTTGGCAATCAGCGTGGCCTCGGAGCCCTCACCGTCCATGTACGACAGCTGTTCCGAGATATCTCGCCTCTTCCCCAAACTCATCGAGAGAGTCTCGACCTGGTCCGCTGATGCAGAAGATACGCATGGATGGAATTCTTTCCAGACGGAGGCAACCATCGCGAGTGTATTGACATCCGGGATAGTACATATTCGTGCCTGCAGAGCATCCTCCAATCGGCCAGCACGGGAAGACCGTAAGTAATGTCTTGCACGCATTCAATCAGGCCCCGGACTACGTCGATCAGCTCGATAAACTTCCTTCGGTCTCGAATGACCCATATTGACTTATGGACGAAGCCGGGCTGATCCCTTTCAAAGTTTGAAGCCTTAGTCCGGAAATTGTGGAATGCCGCAGCGACGTTGCTCGAACTTGATGACCTCCGTTTTATCCGTCCAGAGGGGGTTGACACGACCCTCTCCACGCATCCGTACTCGTCTCTGATGTTCTCAGCGCCTATAAACAAGTGGGGACCTGTTGTAGACATTCAGTGACGAGGTTCTCTGAATGCCAGCCATGGAGACGGTTCTGTGTCAAGAAATTGGTCAGCCCCATGGCGAGCCCCCAGTTATAGAACCGGCGTTCTCCAGCTTAAAGCGAAGCTAGACCTTGTCGAAATTCGTATCGTGCGTGTTATATAGATGAATAATATCTATGCTTCCAAGCGTGCTTGAACTGTCCTGTGAGTGTTACGCCGCTAGCTACTGCGCCAAGTATCTCATCGTAGCGTCAAAATTCGCCGGGTAAAAATGTGGAAGTTAAATGCAGAAAAGCCTTCAGTGAGGGGCGTTGGGTGCCATTTACAGTAAGGAAGTCAGCGAGTGACAGTGCCCTACGCCATGATCAGTTATTAGTGAGAAACCCATGCGCGGCCCATTCAGCCCAAGGAGGCGCCTAGCTCTGCTTCGTGCCTCCTAGTTGAACATGTCGCTTTCTTCCCACGTGCCGCAGAGCCCTGGAAATCCTGTATACTGCCAAAGAATTGGCCGCACGACGTATAATTTTATTTTTATCTTCTGAACCGTCCTCGGTACTGAATATTAGCCTTGATTAAGTTATCTTCATGTCATTCTACACTACCAAGGCCTGCTAAGCTATGTAACCTGAAATTCGAACGCAAACTCCGGGAGTCGGTCGTAAATTTCCTTCATTTGTTATGCGTTCAATATAAGTAATACGGGATCAGTTGCCCACCATGAGTCTAGCGAGGCCTCAACAAGGCGACGAAGCTTAATACTTGACAGCAAGATCCCAGCTTGTATTCAAAAGAGAGGTCACACCTATGCCGAGTCTTTGCAACCTACTCTTAGACACTTCTGTCCTAGTAAGCCACCCCTGACCCCTTTTGATATAAGTTAGACGGATGAGAGCCACACCCCAAGCCAGCATATTTTTCGAGGTTCCCGAGACATGTCAGATGCGACATTTTAAGCTGTTTCACACTGGATCTGAGCCTTATAATTTACTTGGACGAATGTGGGATGTCGGTTCTGCTGGGTATCTCACTGTCTGCCGTCGCGGCACTCGCTACTCCTAGCTGTAGGAATACCTCGTTGGGCATCTTCTGAGCTTCAGATCTTTCTGGATTTTGAGGGATGAACCTCTATAGTCCAAAGTTCCCATAAGAACATACCAATGATAAAGCCCTCTTCCCAGTACTATCGTCGCATTGGATGCGTACACAATTTTAGCAACAGCAGCATATGCCAGCCTGCCCGCTAACAGTTCGGTAATATCCTGGGATGAGATTGGGGAGATATATGGCAAGGACTATGACTCGGTAGCCTCGATGATTCGCGAGCCGTCCTCATTGACAAAAGGCTACCGCGTACTCCAACGACCAGGTTCGCCATTCTTGTCCCTGTGCCTTATAGCCGTATGAGTAGGCTTTCCGTGCCGTGGAGCGGTGATCTTTCCTCTGTGTTCAGTACTTAGGCGTCTTAGATGCAGTTAAGGATACACAGCTCGTCGAGTAGGCTAGCAACCAAACCTTAAACAATGGTGATACGACTTCGCTAGGGCAGCTCAGCAACACGGTAACCATATCAAAGTTGTCGGTTTGAACTGGTCGCCCTCCTGGATCCGCCTGGTTCTTCGGGGATCCTCCGAATGCCCCGAGGTAGTCGGATAAATCTCGACGTTGCCCTTACATTCTACGGGACGCCGTCCTGTCCCAATCAGACCTCGATAACCATGGCCCCCTGTTTTCTGATGGAGATAAAACGAAGCTCATGAATATGATCCTCAGCGAGATACCATCAGAGCAAAAAAAAGGAATGCGCTTTTTGTATTCGATGGCGACGCAGATTTTCAGCCATTACGGGGAACTCCCAGAAACATTGGCATCGTAGCTGGTCTAGCAAATAGTGCTGCGGAACCCCTGCGGCAGCATGGCGTACAGATCTGGCCTGCTAGCGAGCGCTAGAAGGGACATACCGGGAGAAGGGGTGGGGATACTGGCGCAGTTTCCGGCTTTAAGAATTGGAAGGATGCAAAGCGTTTACTGTGGGCTTGACAACCTCAACTTATAACGAAGATATCCATTGAACTCTCTATAATCCCAATGCCCTTTTAGCACTGGTGTAACTTCTAAGAGCCGCGCCTCATGAGACTGGCCAGGTTATTTTACGTATAACAGCATATAGGGCAAACGATAGCTTGTACGGTCAACCGACGGACACAGCATAGAAGTGCGCTAGATTTAGCATATCGAAAGACAACTTTAGCTATGTGAATGCTCGCTAGACAACAAGTTGGACATAGATACGAGCCGCCTTGAGCTTCTTCAATCGACTGCTCACCGTGGCCCACGAGGGTGCGGCCTACTCTCAATCTCCCTAATAACGTCTCTCGTGCGCACGTTATCCACGAAGCTCAAGCGAATGAGCTCGATGACCTCTTCAGCCGAGAACTCCAGACTGAGCTCGCTTTCGTTCCATAAATACAGGACCTCCTGGAGGTTGCTCTGTAAGATCTCGCTGAGGTACTTGAGCCGGAGCCAGCTGGCGGCGTACTGGGCCGTGTTCGGGATGGCGTCCTTGCCGGCGTTCGGGGGTAGGAATAGGCTGTCGAGTTGCTCAATGCGGGCGATGAGGCTCGCGATATTGTACGCCTCTTCCTGTCCGATGCCTGCGAGGTCCATGACGTCGGCAATAAGCTTCGAGGACACGGTGTCGACTAGGGAGCCCACAGCTTGAGTCCACACGGAGCGGGACAGGATATTCGACCATGTGGCGGCTACGGCACGGACTCGACCAATGGCATTGTCAACTTGTGCTTCCAAATCTGAAGAATCAAGTCCATCTTGCTGGAGTACATTCTGAGAACCGCCAAGCAGATCATGCAGGATGGTGCGTTGTGTGGACATTTCCAATGCGTAAGCGCGGGCAGCGAAAGACTGTAAAGTCTTAATGTCGTTGTCCAAGCGGAGCATGGTGATGGCACGGGGCGTGAGGTCATCACGGGCCTTCCAAGTACTTGTCGAATCGGAAAGTCGTTCCGAGAGATAAGTGGCGTCATTGTAGAGGAACCTAGGGAGCTATAAGTCCGCTCATTGGACTGACTGGGCGAATAGGTCACTACTTACATGTTGCCGCCATCGCTCAAAGCATAATAATAGGGCGACACGGCACGAAAAAGAGCAAGGATAAGGGTTGGTAGCGAAAAGAGGCCAGGTGCTGCGGAAGCAACAGGGCTCCCAGTGCTCCTGCTACTCGTCAGCACATCCGTATGCGAAAACCTCTGGTATGTCAACTCACCCAACTAACGATGCACCATCCTCGAGGACGGCTGAGATCAATGCCAGTACAGGCTCTGGTATGCCAGAAATATTATATGTCTCTTTGAGTGTTAATTCCCGAGTCTGTGAAGACACCTCTGTCTTTGCACTCTCCTTTGAATCTCGTGCCGGCTGTGTGGGGGTTTCTTGAGCAGCGTCTTCGTCGCCCCACCCCCACGCTTCCATGGCGTCTTCTTCTTCAATGAGAGTTTCTGTCTGTGAATGTTTCTTTGCCTCCTCTGGATTTGAACAAGTTGCATCATTGTCATCTCCCCAACCCCAATTATCCGCACCATCATATTCGGTGGGTTCCGGCTTGCCATTATGGTCCTTACTCGCTCCAGTCTCGCCATCAGACCATGCCGCATCCCATGAGTTATCCCCAGTTGCGCCGTTCGCTGCTAAGTCTCTGCCCTCGGACTTAGAGACCATCTGCGTCTCAGCGCGCTCCACCACTTTAGAATCGCCAAGCCCTCCCGCGAGTCTAGAGCGGATCGAGTCTAGGGCAGTTTCCCTGCATTTGGAAAGCCATACGCGCGGGACGTTGCCAACCCACTCTTGCAATTCCTCGAAACCAGAGTAGTGCAAACTGTGCAGCGAATCGCAGAAAGATTTGACCGCCTCAACAATCTCCGGGAACCCTTCCATTTCCCTAAGAGAAGCAGGGACTGCAGAGTCCAACCATACAGTGATGAGCCGCGGAATTAAAACCGGCATCATCACATTGGATAAGGAGTGAACAAGTTCTTCCGGCAGCCGCTTCGAAAAATACTCCATGGCTCGCTCCAGCTCGGAGAACAGAACAGTAACTTTTCGATCTGAGTCCCCAGCGATACTCAACGCAGACTTGGCGGCAATTAGCTTGGTTCTTCAGAGTTGGCTTGGGAAACTCACATCGTCGGTAATAATGCTGGGTAAGTTCGAATTGTTCAGGTCAGTTCGGGGGCTTATGATCGCTTCATCAACACTATGCCACAACAGTGCCATCCTCTGGTCAACCTCTTTATAAGCCTTAAGACCAATTACAGCATCAGAGAGAGACATGGGCTGGTCTAGACGATGACATAGTTAGCATCGTCACTAGTAGTATAATAACAAGCGGACGTCTTTACCTTGGCGGTTTTCATAGACCGCGACTTTGCCATTCTCAGAGTCTACCTGCACGAGAGAGTTCCAGATACGATCAAAGACGTCATGGACAGCCGACTTAAGCTCGAATGCTCGCATGTCAAGCAGTTTCATGACCCGACAAGACTTGCTGACGGGAACGTTGTCAAGAGCTGTCCACGCCTCTGGACCAGAATCAGCGAGGCACCCCTTAATTAGTGGACTCAGTGGGATCCCTTACGTTCCAGCAAATGTAGGGAGTCAAGTATCCTACGCTCATCCCGGGCTTGCTCGACTTGATCCAGCAATCTATTGACGTGTTTGATACTCGTCAATGCATGATGAACCTGTCGATTATAGCTCGTCTCCCGCTTAAGGAAGTCAACTCTCTCTTCCGCCTCCTGTATTGTCTGTCCCGACACATCGGGAGCCTCCGATCTTCGTACGATCTCGTTTGCCAGACTCCTCGATCGATTGATATCGTCTTCGAGAGATTTCGCATTGATGAGCCATTGGTTCACGTCAGGGGCAGTCTCTTCGTTGATCTGGTGAATCTCGGACTGCAATGGGCTTCAGTTAGCTGTTACTCAAAATATAGTGAACGTTTGGCCTACCTCGAGCTTAGACTTGGCCGAAACTAGGGACTCAAGAGCTGGCGCAAGGTCTTGTACGGTGACCTGCCAGGAAGATTTCTCCTCCTCAGGGAACGTACCATTTAAGGAGAAATCGACAAGAGCCTGGCCAATTCGGAAATCCTCTGGGTGCGCCATGGTGCATCAGGACCGTACCGTTCCCTTTGTACAAAACTCGCCGAACTGGCCAGCGTGGCTAAGCTGGGCAATTATGGGACGTGAGCAGTCGAACCGGTGGTTGATCTAGGGTATTATTTCCGGAAAGGTTGATGTGCGGATTCGCCTTACTGGTCATCATGAGTGTGCGAGATCTTCAGAGACTTGTATTTCCAAAGTTCGAATCTACCCGACCATGAGTTGTTGCGACGATTTCGAGAGCTCTCAAATTGGGCCAAATGAAATCACAACCGGACCATCACAAGCCATCCAAACCCAATGTACCAAGTTTGTGGCTGGTGTTGATAAGCCAAGCGGCTATCCCTGTAATCTGTGATGCACATCTGGGCGCTTATTTGCTTGTACAGAGTTGTTTATGCGCTAATGGTAGCCCATATGTCCAGAGACATGTACCGATTGGCTCTAGAGCTCTAGTGCGGAGGGAGATAGGAATTACGAAGTACTCCAGTGTACCGGTAATCCAGCATTCAAAAAAAGTGTAATCGACTATCGATTGAAGATAGGCGTGGTCTGCCTATCGCCAGGACGGTGAAATTCCCCGCACCAATACGCTACAAGACTGCCAGACCTCATTGCATCTACGGGTAACCAACTATGCGTATGCATGTGTAGGCGTATCAATCGGTAGACTAACTGGGGCAAGTATACCTTCTCGGGCAGCAATCAACTAAGGACTCCTATTCTCATCAACAACCCTCGTGACCCCTATTGGATTGTAGGCTCCACGAAGGGAAGCGTTTTAGCCTAGAGACAGCGTCGCCAGTATCGAAGCTTACATTCATGAAGTCGGGCAGACCTTGCTCTTTGAGAACCCAGAAAGGCTAAATAATATATCTTCCAAGCCTTGGGCCTACTCCAGTCATTCCAGGGATTCCTTCTCGCCTTGTGAGGCTGGCAGACCTTTTCCGATTCTGTGTCAGACCCATCAAGCCGAAAGTCCGTTTTCATTGGATATCCGCTGTACGACTGCACAGCCGACCATTTCAAACTTCAGATATGTAAGTCAGACTCAAAATCCCACACTCCTCGGACACCCCAAGTTGCTCCGAGTGGTAACCAAGATTTTATCCTGCACTGTATTATCCATCCACCTTGCCATCGGCACTATTTAAGTGGATAAGGCAAGTGCCAGAGTCCTATGGCTGACGCCCTGTGACGGAGATGGGCGAGGCTTGAACGCCGGAACATACCATGTTTTTACCAGCAACAGCCCGAACGTTGTTTTACGCCAGCCTAATTGCACTTCTTGCTGTTCTCTATACCCAGACCGACAGCTTTCTTGGGTATGCGCCCCTCATATTTCATTACGACTGGCGTGTAAGGGTTCCATGGAGTTAGGCACCAGGATTGTAGTTGTTCCCCCCGGAAAACCCCTGTTCTACCAAGGCATGCCTCCCACATGAGACAAAAGACTCTTGGGAGCCTGTATCCGACTAAGACCAAAGCTTACCGTCCCACCTCCCTGTCTGACGAACGGAGCCTCCATATACCACAGCCGCTTGTGTCTTATCCCTTACTTGTGGAAAACTGCCTGTGGCTAACATCTTAATAGTCACTTGTCTTCATCTTTCTCGGATTCTCTTCAGGCGAAGATGGGCTCGCAAGGGCCGAACACGCGCTTTCGCAAGATCCAGAGCTTTCAGACGGACTACGCCCCGGCTACCATCACCCACTATGAATCGGAAAGAAGTGGTATGCAGCTAGTTGTGACCCATCGAAAGGGGCCTAAAGTGAATGGATACTTCACCCTGGCCACCGAGATATTCGATGACTCCGGAGCACCCCACACCTTGGAGCACTTGGTGTTCATGGGCTCCAAGAGTTATAGATACAAGGGACTACTGGATAAGCTGGCGTCACGTGCATACGGAGGCACCAATGCATGGACTGCCACTGATCATACAGCCTACACGCTAGAGACTGCCGGATGGCAAGGGTTCGCACAAATTTTACCCGTCTATCTCGAGCATATTATCGTCCCGACTATCACGGATGCAGCATGCCTGACCGAAGTCCACCATATTAACGGTGAAGGCAACGACGCTGGGGTTGTATATTCGGAAATGCAGGGTGTCGAGCACACTAGCACGGAGCTTATGGATATCAAGGCGCGCCGTCTGTTGTATCCCGAGAATGTCGGCTTCCGCTACGAGACAGGGGGCATGACAGAAGCTTTGCGGGTCTTGACTCCCGAAAAGATTCGCGACTTTCACAAGGTGATGTATCAGCCACGGAATATGTGTGTCATCGTCGTCGGTGAAGTCGACGAGGAGAACCTCCTTGAGATTCTCGATACGTTCGAAGAGAGCGTTAAAGACGACATCCCCCCGCTCGATGCTCCTTTCAGACGGCCATGGATAGAATCTGCGCAGCCTCCTGCTCTCAAACGCACGACAGTTGAGACTATCGAATTTCCGGAAGAGGACGAATCGACTGGAGATATGGTAATTGCTTTCTTTGGACCGAACTGCGTCGACGTCGTTGAGACAACGGCACTAAACGTTCTGCTAACGTATCTCTGCGGATCATCTGTCGCCGTGCTGGAGAACGTCATCGTGGAAAAGGAAGAGCTCGCAAGTTCAGTGTCATATTGGTGGGACGCTCGGCCGAACACGGTCATCTGGCTGCAGCCAACGGGCGTAGCCACCGAAAAGTTAGAATATGTGGAACAACGTGTAATATCCCTCCTCAAAGAGGTTGCGTCGAAGCCATTAGATATGGTCTATATGAATGAGTGCATACGGCGCGAACGCCGGCAGATCAAGGCTCAGGCAGAAGAGTCCGAATCATTCTATTCAACCAACATTATTACCGACTACCTCTTTGGTAGCCGCGATGGGTCAACCCTGAGAGACATTTCGAGTCTCGGCGAATATAACACCCTGGAGAAATGGACCGATGAGCAATGGAGAGGATTCCTCAAGAAGTGGATTTCTGATGCGCATCACATATCAGTCCTCGGGAAGCCGTCCTTGAAGTTGGCTGACAAGCAGAAAGCAGAAGAAGTTGCCAGAATTGAAAAGAGGAAGCAAGAGTTGGGTCCAGATGGACTGAAGGAACTTCAGCAGAAACTGGACCAAGCCAAAAAAGAGAACGAGGTCGAGATTCCCAACTCCTTACTGGAGAAGTGGCCAGTACCCCCGACAGAGTCAATCAACTTCATACGATCACAGACAGCGCGGTCTGGTCTTGCCCGTAAACTGGGTACGCATGAAAACCCGGCCCAAAATGCGATTGACAAAGTGCCATCCGGTTTTCCCCTGTTCGTCCAGTTTGAGGATGTTCCAACCAACTTTGTTCATATCACAATCCACGTGGGGACGTCGAAGGTGCCTGTCAATTACAAACCTTTACTTCCCATATTCACCGATAACTTCTTCAATACTCACATCAACCGGAACGGCGAACGGATTGACTTTGAGAAGGTCGTGATGGAGCTTGAGAAGGAGACGGTCTCCTATGCATTGGAATCCGGCAATCGTGTTGGCGATGCTGAAAGCTTCGTCATTCGCATGCAAGTCGAACCCAAAAAATATGCTAGTGCGGTCGAGTGGATTCGCACAATGATGTTCGACAGTATCTTCGATGTCACGCGCTTGAAAGCTAGCATCTCGAAACAACTTGCCGACATCCCAGAGGCCAAACGCGACGGGAGAGTAATGGCCAATGAGATCGAGATGGCCCTCCACAATAAGGCGTCCTCACTCATAGTAGCAAAGCGCACACTGGTGAAAGCTACGTACCTTCGCAGACTCAAGAAACTCCTCGAGAAGGATCCAGATACCGTCCTATCATGGTTCGAAGTAGTCCGGAAAGCTCTTTTCGCCTTCAGCAACCTCCGCATCCTCGTCACGGCGGATATCTCCAACTCTAAACTCCCTGAGCCGGTTAAGACTTGGGACATTCTGTCCAAGTCTCTTGACGCAAGCACGGAGGAGATGAACCCTATCCCCAAGCCCTACACTCTGCTCAACGATGAGGGCCGGAACCCCGGCTCCATTGGTGCCGTCATCATCCCCATGACTACCATTGACAGTTCTTATTCGGTGAGTACTGGAAAGGGCTTGACGTCCTTCACCGACCCAGCTGTGCCGGCCCTACTCGTCGCCTGCCAGTACCTCGAAACCGTCGAGGGCCCACTATGGAACGCCGCCCGAGGGAACGGTCTCGCCTACGGCGTGTACTTTGCCAAGGAGGTCGACGGCGGCTGGGTGGATTTCAAGGTGTACAGATCTCCGTTGGCCTCGAAGGCGATCAGTGCCGCGCGAGACGCGATCGCCGCTTTGGTCGACGGCACGGTAGCCTTCGAGACGCCGATGATCGAGGGCGCCATCAGCCAGCTCGTCATGGCCATGGCGGACGAACAGGCCACCATGGCGACTGCCGCCGTGCAGAACTACATCCTCAGCGCCGTCAGGGGTCTGCCCTCGGATTACAACCAGAAGATGCTCACCAAGGTCCGGGAGGTAACGGTCGACGACATCAAGGAGGCGATGAGGACCTGGCTGCTACCCGTCTTCGAGCCGGGAAAGAGCAACGTCGTGGTCTGCTGTGCGCATGTCATGGTCGAGGTACGTTCCTTGCCCTCAAGTATTCGTCAAAACTGCTTGCTTGCGCGGGAATATTGAACGGTGCCGTGATGGCTAACTGACTACGGCGTAACAGAAAATAGAGAAGGAGCTCCAGGAGCTCGGGTATAAGACCCAAGTCAAGCAGCTGTCTGATTTCTACGACGCGTACGGCCTCGAGGCTGGCGAGGACGAGGATGGGGATGAGACGGACGAAGATGAAAGCGAGGAGGATGGGTCGGAGGACTCGAACGGATCCGAGGGCTCTGATGTCGATATATCGATAGATGGGAGGTAAAATGGTTCGGGTCAAAAAACAGAAAGGACACCGCATAGATGGGAATGACATGCTGTGACTTACTTGGCTGGGTTGGTACGGGACAACGCATGCAGCGACGGTGCAAGGAACCGCGCTAGAATCTTTACCCGAATCAGATTACTAGAGTGTAATGGCTTGAATAGTATGCTAAGGTCATTGCTAGCAGAGCGGGATTCGCTGTAGCACTTGTATCCTTCCTCTTGCTACGTCGAGTGCACATCTACTACAAAGTCAAACTGCACAGCCATCACATAATCGTATCCTATACAGAACGAGCCTCTATAACAAATACGTTGATCGAATACTCCACCAGGCCGTCAAGGGAGGGTACTCGAATTCAAACCCGGCTGGGTAAGGTAAGTTGGATGCGTATTCCCCATATCTGCTGTACTGAGTTATAATGGATTCCCTCTGCTTTCTCCCCGTTTACGCTGGGGAAGGGACCAGGAGCAACTGTCGATACACTCACTCGTCGGTGAGGAGGACAAGGGAGCGGAGGATCTCGCCCGGTGAGAACGGCCACTTCGTCCCCAGTCCAGGGGGCCAAGTGAATCGAAATTATTACTTCGTATATACACTTTATTTTCACCTCGCAAGGGGTTACATAAGTTGCTCAAACATGAAGAATGGAGAGAGGAAAGGGAAAGAGATACCCGCTCTAGGGTGTGAATCTGAGCCTGCCGTCCTGGAGAGAGCAGCAGTCACTTCCAAGCTATATCACGTCTTATTCTGCCAATCTTCCGCGAGCGATTGTTTGCCAGGCGTCTTTTGAAACCGTGCTGCCGTGTGACTGCACCACCAGTCGGGCTTTTGTGTGTTAATTGTTGCTCATATTTAGCATTATTAGCTGAGTATGCACTTCTGGGCGCGTACGTGACCATGCAACCCAGGCCCGAGAACCCTGTCATGCCATTTCCTTTGAATTCCGCCAATCCCTCTAAGCTTATAGTAAACCCGTCGTAAGAACGCGCATTCAACCCCC